>SSNU01000077.1:0-13156 GCA_012064415.1 Gyrodactylus bullatarudis
TTCTAACCAGGCTCTAGTGTTTCCTATGACTGATCAAGTAATCTCACTCAGGCAACAATTAGCAAGATTTTTCGGTGTGTTTTTCTTCTAAACAGACTCACCTAGCGAATGTTCACTATTCAAACCAATTTTAGAGTCGGCTTTCGCGACCAAACAAAGCTTAGTGTGCTGACTACTCTAAGTACCTTTTTCTGGATTATAAAAAATTTTTTGTATTGAGGAGATGATTATTTGTAGGTTCTTCTCTTTGTAAAACCAAGAAGATCTAGACGTTTGTTTTCCAGCTTTGGATATATTTCAATTAACACCTGAGCCTAAAAAATATACCCAGATGCATAATTCAAAATCACCACTCAAGCAGTTTCCACGATAGCATCTGACAGTCACAGGTTCTTTCTAACCAGGCTCTAGTGTTTCCTATGACTGATCAAGTAATCTCACTCAGGCAACAATTAGCAAGATTTTTCGGTGTGTTTTTCTTCTAAACAGACTCACCTAGCGAATGTTCACTATTCAAACCAGTTTTAGAGTCGGCATTCGCGACCAAACCAAGCTTAGTGTGCTGGCTACTCTATTCACTCTCTTCTGAATGATAACAAAGGTTTTATCATGAGTAGAGGAGTTTTTGAAGCTCTTTCTTATTTCATTACCAAGAAGAACTACACGTTTGCTATTTAGCCTCCGGGCTAATTCAACTTTACAACCTATTATTGAACCAAATAAATTTCTCCTGTTTGTTGCCTATCTTATCTTTCTCATTCTCTCTTTTTTCTGTATTTTTCTGACCTTTCCAATTTCTTCTTTTTTAATGTTCCTGATTTCTCGTTTTTTAACTATTCAGCCCTCTATTCCACTCTTACCAGAATCTTTGCTAGCTTCATTCCTCTAATTACTTTTATCATATTCGTCCCGCATGTTATTCAAGAATATTCTCCCACTCGATATTAATATCGTCATCATCTCTTAATTCACCTCAATTCTCATATTTACACACATTTGCATTCGAATTAAATCCGCATTTACGCAATCCAATTAATGAGTATAGATGATTTATTTCTCTCTGAGATTATCACTCTTTAATAAATGCTCATTTTATCAAGCAAGATATATTTAATACTAATCTTTACGAATAAATAAAGCAACGCATTTTCTGCTTTTCATTATGTTGTGTTCGACAAGAAAACTTTACTCCTCAGATTAATTATGTTCATCGTTATTACCCTCGTTAAAGGTCTTTTACAAGAAAATCACATCAATTCTGCTGCAAAAATGTTGAAAAATGATAAGAGCTAACGCTCACAGATTATCATTAAAAGGGATTTTTCAAACTTTTATGCCATAATTATCGCCAGCAAGCTCAAATATTGTAGATTTCAATTTTTCCTTCATATCGTAATCAATTGTAATTATTTTCATTCAAAAATTCCCCATCAAATATTTTTTTCTATCTCAGGCAGACTTTACTAATCATTTTATGTATATGTATTTCTTTTGTATTCTTTTCCCATTTAGTTGTGAGTTGTATTAGAAATTTTTCCTTTTTATTATCAAACATTTACTCAGTTTATTTATTTGCCATAATTTTCAATTTATATATATATTTATATATAAGATTGGTCATAGAGGTTCGACTCTAATAAAATGATCAAAGGGTTGATGTCAGTTTTTATGCAATAATCGTGTAAAGTTTCGGTGAACCATTCTCTTTCTGAATGTATATTTTACATGTAATTTAATTTATTCTTTGTTGTTTTAATATGAATATAAATAAATTTGATAATAATTTCGACATTGAATATTGAAATTATATGATGTAGTATAATTTCAAAGAGATATTCAAACATTTTTACATATAATACAATTCAAAAAAATAAAAA
Organism: Gyrodactylus bullatarudis; assembly: GCA_012064415.1. Lineage (NCBI taxonomy): Eukaryota > Metazoa > Platyhelminthes > Monogenea > Gyrodactylidea > Gyrodactylidae > Gyrodactylus > Gyrodactylus bullatarudis. Next base: position 1,878 of record SSNU01000077.1, read on the forward strand.
GAAATAATTGAAATTTAAAAAAGAAAAAAAATTTCAATTCACACTGTATTTATAAAAAGGCGGAAATTTTCTTTTTATTAAAATTTAGCAGCAAAGGATGACAGGGTGGTCAATGCTTATTTTATTTATTAAAATAACGCATAATCTCTTACTCAATAAATGACCATCCTTACAAATGTAAATCAAGAAAAAATCCTAATTCGCTTTCAATTCAGAAACAATATATCCTGATAGAATTTGTCTTTTTATTTTCAATCTTCAATGTATGCTTTTGAACCTTTACGAAATATCACATAAAGAAATTCTATCGATTGATCACCATTAGAATGGATTCAACTTGAATATAGGTGATAAAATGAGTTTCTATCAAGTATAGAAATTTCCATTAGAAATTATCACCAAAATATATACGTCATATATTACAAACGTGTTTGTGAATGAAAGTAACTTTAATGATAATTTATATGAAAGAAAACATTCTTTTTGATTCCAAGGCATCCATTCTCCTATCTGTCCCCTTAAAATTATCACCTGTCATACGAAAAATGAAAAATTACATCAAGAATGACCAACATCAGATTTGTTAAAGGGTTATTGTGCGGTTATCGATTCTCGTTCAAAGTATTTCGTGATTTCGTCTAAATGAAATGAACATATTTGGAAGGATTTCATATTTTATTGATAAACAATCAAATCATTTTATCTAAGCTTATAAACAGGATTTTAATCTCAATTTTCAAAGTCAGCTCATTCTCAGATGATCATTTTCTTAATAATCTTCCTGACATCTTATCAAAAAGAACAGTTCAAAAGTTTATTCTAAGGATTTCGTCGGTTTCACAATGCTCAAAAATTTACATTTCATCCACATTACAATATATATATGATAAATATGTATTCACGAACTGATTATTGTGACGTGTTTGGTTAAATGCTATCAATAATAAAAGTCTATGAATGTGTTTATGATGTTTTTATTATGTTCTTCATAATAATGACTGATCCATAACATATTCAAATGCACTTAGAAATTATTATTCATTTGGTGAATGATATCCGATCTATGCAATTTCTGTGTCGATATTTGTAATAGAAACAATTAATGAGTTGATTGAATTGACGACGACGGTATTCTGCCAATATTTTGTGAATATGGATCAAGACCCAATGAATAAAATATTTATAAAGGTTGCTCGATCTATCAATAATTTAAGTGTAAAAGTTATAAATTTTTGTAAATATTTTATTGGAAATAAGAGTCTTGACTCCAAAAGATATTCACCATGCATCAAAGAGGATTTCGAGGCAAGGCAGTAAATGAGAGAGTTCGTTATGTAAATTTTTATCATTAGAAAAATCAATCAACTATGGATTATCGTAAGCATTATTTCATATGTTTCAGAGTTTTAGGAACTAATCAGGATCGACAAAAAGTCATATAGAATAACCCTGATTAAAAATTTTAATGATTCATTTATTTTGAAAATCCAGAATACTGCACTTTTTTTGATATTATCTAGGTGTAATCCAAGGAACAAAACTAATTTGGATACCTTTCCGGGTTTTCTATCTTTGGCATGAATTGTAACAACTCAGTTATCGGAGCTTATCTGTGAACCAGGCTGTCTATGCTTAATGGAGCGACGAAAAAATATTGAATGATTATACTTGAAGAATAAAATTTAAATTATTCAAGAATCATTTTTGTTCAAATTCATAATTAAAAAATATGAATAAATTTTTATTATTAAACTGCTTTAGATTTTCTTTTAAAAAGATCGATCGATTTTATTGTTGACTGTTAAAATCGTTTTTCTGGGTCAAAATTCCGTTTTTGGCATTCATTCTTATCACAGAATACAGCTATTGTTGTGAAATTAATGAACCACGATTTGATACGATCAACATGAAATTTTTACAGGTTGAAGATCATAATGAATTACTGAGAAAACCAAAAGTTCATTAAATATAGAAGATAATTTATTCAAAGATTTTCATCAATCAAATTTTCATAAAAATCAGGTGTAGGGGATCGGTGTTTGATCTCAAATTTCGAAAAAAGTTTGAGAGCATAAAGAATATTGATCTTAAAATCGTATTCTTTGGTAATTTCTGTATTCGGATGAATCAGACAATCAGTATTTAAAGATCTTGTTCAAAGAAATTTTTATTTTCAAACACAAAAATTAAGATTTCACCCAATAATGAGTAGACCTCATTTCCTTTTTTTTATTTTTGTGGAGATATTTTTTTCCCGTAAATCACCTCAACCTCAATCTCTTTGTTCAAATCAACTTTTTCCATCTTCAACCATTCATGACCCATTGTTCCACCAGTGGCACACAACTCTTTCTCGAGCGATAATTTTAACTGAAAATTTTCATTAGCAAGGAAATTTATTAAGCTACAAAATTATCTATAATTCATAAAGATAGCTTTTCACTGATACACACCATAGTTACTTGAAAAAGGGTGAATTTATGAAAATTTTGTGAAATATTCAAATAACATTTTTTGAAAACCTACAAGTATATGCTGAGGACTAAGGTAAAAATAAAATAACTTTCTTTTGTAAAACAATAGCCGTCGATTTCTAATATACAATCTCCTGCTTGATATCTCTTATAGTAAAGAAGATAACTGGTTTTAGAGCCATAAAATGCCAATTTTAACTTCTATTATCTTTGAGAGGATAAGTCTGATTCCAAAATGGAATTCAGATTCAGAATCAGCGTAATTATTTTGGTTAGGTTGCAACTTTTCTCATTTGTGTGCTGAAAAAGAATGGTTAAACAATTTATTCATTAGAACGTATAATAAACTAAAAAACTATCATGCTAATATTTTTTCTAGCCAAGTTCAAGAATATCATTGATATTTTAGCTTGCTCAGAGAGGAGAAAAATTCCAAAATTCCTCATCAAAAGTTGATAGATTTTAGGAATTTCAATAAGACCCTAGTATTTTTTTTCCAATTGCATTCTGAATAATTCATTGAGAGAATCAAACTTGAAACTTGATTTTAGCCTTTCATCGAAAGGAAATCATTTTACTTATTTATGTATCTACTTTAAAGTAACATCATGAATTTACAATCAAAATATAGTAGAGATTGTACAAACCTTTTACCGAATATGTGCTGGTAAAACTTCTTCTTTAAAGAATTTGCATGTTATGACCAATGTAGAAACTATAATCAGTGTATACACTGACCGATCAATTTCTAGTCAATATTTGATAGCATTTCTCTAAAAGTATCAATAGTTTTGAATCTAGATAAATATATGTTCATTGTACAATTTAACCTCAATAGATTTGAAAAAATTTCTTTATTTTGAATTTTTCATCCAGAAAATCATAAATTCTCATCGTTTTATGAATATTTGTAGTTTAATGGAGAATTTGGTCTTTATTTCAAGAAATATGATCATTTTTCCCAGCAGAGTCAAGTTTGATTCAGTCAAGATAAGATTGGAGGTGAAAATTCAAACATTCATGTAAAATTAACATGAAATAATAAATATATAAAGCCAACCAGCAAGATAAAAATAGCGTGCTTGATTGTTTCGCGTGACAATCCATAGTTTCAATTTCAAATGAAATAATGAAAAAAAATAATTTTCAAGTTTTTTGTGAATATTATTCCCATGGAATATTACAAATAGGACTTTTTGTGTAACATTTTTTCAATATTTCCATTTTCTACTTTTATTAGGGAAAAATGTTTTCCACTCAACATTGTACGTTTGATAAATAGGCCAGCTCACATTTCACAAGGATAATAGGTATTTTTTCAATGTTTCATTTGTCATTGGCCTTATTCATTGGTCATATATTTTTTTCTTTTATATTCTTATTACTTATTGAATTCGAATAAACTAAGAAATAATTGAATGTGAGCTACCAATGTATATTGATAATTCAACTAGCCTATGGAGACATTCAGAAGATGAGAATCTATCCGAATAAAACGGACATTTTATAATATGTATGTGAAAATTTAATTATTTGTCTAACAAAAAAAGGTTCAAAGAAACTTGTATTTATCTTGTTGAAAAAGTTTTTCAGTATCAATAGTTTTTACATCATTTGAAAATACAATTACAAAAGCATTCACTAATTGGACTCTTTCAGAAGGCAAAAGTATCTACTCACTAAACTTCCTAAAAATAGAATCCTTTGGAAGATAGTTTAAAACGTACTATATTTATCTATCACTAAAAAATTGATTCAACAGGCTCCTAATGACTCTGAATGCATTCTATTGTGAAAGTTTGACTATTTTCAGAGAAACCATTAAAATAAGAGATTGTTTTGTGTCTGAAAGAAATTAATTTTGCCTGAATTTTTCCATTTACAAGAGAGAAAAGATAAAGTTTTATTTCATTTCTGTTCATCTTCATGACCTAAATTAAGTCCAATTTAAACGTTCATGTAAAACAACCCCATCGTTGTTGTAGTTTTGTGATAAAATATAGATTTAAAATAAAACTTTGGTTCCCCCTATATCACTAGATTGATTTGTTTCCAGCTAAAATTAATATTTCAGATTTTTATGACATTTTATTATTTTATACATTCCTCTTTTTTAGTTTATGACTGTCCAGGTTAGGTTTGTACAAGTTACATTCGTATTTTTATAGCAATCGAAAGAGTTCTTTATCAGTCCTTCAGCAGGGTAAGATTAATTGATTTGAGAGTAAGACAATATAAAATTTACTTGATTCCTTCACGATATGATAAGTTGGTTTTTTTCATGAATGAACCAATTTATTAAGATTACCTTATCAATATATCCATTAAAATGATTTTAACTTTTACTTAATATAATAGATATCTTTGTCCTGTAATTCAGCTATACGATCCAATGTCATACAAAAATCTTGTAGTAGTAGTAAGTGCTTGTATAATCAAAAAGTAGGAGCTTATTATAGATAAGAAGCAGAGTCTATTGTTTGACCAAATTATGAGTAATTTAAAATAACTCGTTAGAGCTGTTTTAATAATAATGAATTTGTTAATTTTACATTTTTATTTGAAATCACTCCTTAAACGGTTCTTAAAATGTCTATCAGATTATTTTTTACTGTTCATTCACTGTTTCGATTATCTCTACCACTTGAAATATTCATAAAAATGAATTGAGGAAAAAATGTTCAAGTAATTTCTCTTCTATTTACGTTTAAATTAAAATGGGAGCTGATAAAGAAATGATTTAAGCAATTTACCTACAAGAAGCTAAATCTTTAAGTTTCGGGAAGAACCTGAACAATATTATCAGTGAAAAAAATGTCTAGCGTAGAAATTTAGGTTGATCTTTAAGAAACTATTCAAAAATGATTGATCAAGAAATATATTTTATTATTTAACACTTGAAAAAAAAATATTTAATCTGTTTTAAAAATTTCCAACACAAGGCCCTATTACAAACCAGATAAAAGATCAAGTAATAAATCGAGAAATAGATTTAATTGAATATAACAAAACTCGGGCAAAAAGTCAATCTTACTTTGATGGAAATGGTGTGAAAAATTAAGAATTTTTCAATACATCATTATTGTTAGGTTTATTTCCGTATCGGACGAGTGCAATGTCCTATTGAATTTATGGTTATTCTTCCCGTTATTGGGTACATGAATCATTTTTACTACTAATAAAACCCCGATAATATATATTATATATATTCCAATATAATATACTTACAATATATATTTATTAGATTAATGAAAGAGAATCTTCATTGAAATACTGTTTTCTCCTCAAAAAGGTATATTTTATGTGTTGAAATATATATTGATAGACACATAAAGGAATTGTGATTAACATGTATTGAGATAAATAATAGAAACGGTTTGATGTAGATTTGATAGTGTGGGAATAAAGCCATATATAGTGCTGATGATTACAGAGATGAATAATGAGGGAAAATATTTGATAGGATAAAAAGTTGGTAGAAATATTTTTGATGAAAGGAAAATCCACATACAAAATATTCCTAAACATATTAAAATTTATAACCTTATGGTTCTGTTTAAATCATTTATTAACTATAGAAATAAAATTATCACAACACAACAGAAGAGAAATCCGAGGTCACTTCACAATATGAAAGTTCAACCCAATGCAATGCATATATGGAAAATAACGATATGGTGTTTGAAGTGAATTTTCACAAAAAAAAGATAGATTCTCAAATAGAAAATTGCCAAATATGTATTCTTTGAATTGATGTAAAGATTCGAGACTAACTTTTCAAAGTTTTCTGCTTTTGAGCTCTCCCTGATCAGATTTTATTATTTTTTCTTCAACAATCAAAAATAAACAAAGTAAAGCTAGTTAATATGAAGATGGGAATTTATGGTTTTAACAAAATTCCCAATTTTTTCATCAAGAATTTGATCAAGATTTTTTAGAATCTAGATCATGAGGTCCTTTTCCACAATACGGAGAAAAAATAATTTGTAAAAAATCAATTTTAAGGAAAATACGACAAATTTGAAATCTTGAAGTAGTGCCAAATTCCCATTTTTTGAACTTTGAGGTGAAACATTTTAAGTAGGGAAAATGATGAAAAATTCAAATTTTGATTTTGACACGATTATGGGGTAATTCTTAAAACCAGATTCATCATATTTGATTTATTTGACTAATTGTGATCCTAAAAATCAACTTTTGATCACTCTCTCACATTGAAATCAACAAACATTTTCAACTCAAAAGTTCAATAAATGGGAAATTGGCACTACTTCAAGATTTCAAATTTGTCGTATTTTCCTTAAAATTGATTTTTTACAAATTATTTTTTCTCCGTATTGTGGAAAAGGACCTCATGATCTAGATTCTAAAAAATCTTGATCAAATTCTTGATGAAAAAATTGGGAATTTTGTTAAAACCATAAATTCCCATCTTCATATTAACTAGGTGTAGTTATAAAAAAATCAGCCCTCTCTAAATAAATTTAATTTTTCACTGATTTAAAAGTCTTTTAGATTGAGTAATTTGTCTAGATTGTTACATGATAACTTACAAAGTGGTAGACTTCTTTAACATGGCTCTCTATTAACTAACAAATTGCTGTTATTCCTTCATATTTACATGGAAAAATTCAAGTTAATAATTTCAATAGTGTAATTATATTTTGTAAATGTCTTATTGGCTTCTATAATTTTGTCTAACCAATGAGATTCGTAAAGTATTCATGTATTGCTTTAAAAAACACATAAATAAATCCTACTTGTTCAGCCCTCACATGTTGTGTAGGAAAGTGTAAAATCCTCACATATGGTTCTTTTTCTCTGCCACTGGGCTGAGTCATGAGTATTTTACATTTAAAAAGAAGCATGCAATGTCATTGATAAACGACGTTATGTACATCATAGGCATTTTTTCCTAAAACATATGGATAGTTATTGATATCTGTGTAATCATCTTTAGAACGTGTGAGATATATAAATGCATACATGAGATTTCAAGGTGTTTCCTTTTTTCTCCTAGCAGTATATCATCAACCATAATCATAAACACCAAGTTGGATTGCATTTGGATTGCATCATTGACAAATTAAGTCAAAAATGATAGAAATTATAACAAAAAGTCCCATGTTGTTTATAGCATCAGATTATATAATATTGTGTTGTATTAATAATATACATTTTATCCTTGCGATAGTGTGTAACTTCTGTAAATTTTTATGATTATTGTTTATTTCAACACCTTGTGTGATTTATACGAATAACGACTTTCCCCATTTTCAAGTTGATTGGCATTAGAATAGTGAAGAGTCTTGGTTAGAGGTGGAAATAACCTTTCTATTATTTATTATACATTTATCCAATATTGAAAATGATAATCAACACTTAGGATAGAAAATATGTGCTAGAGAATGATAATGATGTTGATATCAATGCCAGAAGAGATGAAATTTTGTTTATAGCACAATAAATGAATAATGCATATTTTTTGTCCACTTAACACGCTTACCCTTCACAAGTATTCTAAAATAAAAAGTAAGCAATGACTTTTTATAATCATTATTGTATAATTCATAGTGACGACAGTAGCGAACCAAACTTGTGATCTTACATTTGTTTAGTCCTTCCTTCATAGTATTTAAAAGTAGTGTAGCTTCCTTTCTTAATAAAAAATTCAGTGGAAGAAAATATTCTATTAGTTTATAAATATCGATCCACTTGCGGGCGGCTGTGCCATCAAATCTTAGACAGAAAAATCATACTGCTTCAAAATTTGAAGTTCTATCTATGAGTTCAGAAAAATTACTCTGGTTATTACTCATCGTTGCTATTTATAGAAGAGTTTCCAAATTATTAATTTCATAGATTCTTTAAAATTTTATCATTTACTGATGATTCTTTAAGAAAAATACATTTAGTCACTGATTATGAATTTGTGTGAATATCTAACTCAAAATAATCTTGTCATTTTGGACTGTTATTCAGGGAGGGGAAAATTACATTTTTGTAAGCTTCCTTAGATTGAGTAATAACTCAAACTCCAAGATTTCTCTAATTAATTTGCACTATTAAATAAATAAAAATTTCAAAATAATAATAGAGTTTAAGTGTGTCAATTATTTTGAGTGGAATGCTTCTCCAAGTAATTGTAATTAGACCAAGAATCATAAAGTCATTAGATAATGAAATATATAAATTGTTAAGTTGAATCAAAATACGATTCTATATTGATAATATATGGGTTATCAATTTCATGTCTTTGAAGAAACTTATACACTGTGTACTTTAATTTTGTCTTCATTTCAATAAAAGTTAGTCTTGAAGAAAAATCTCAAAACATAGCAACCCTTTCGAAGAAAAAGTCAATAATGTATAATCCATGTAGAAAATGGGTACTCACTTGTGTCAAGAATTCATTTAAAAATATATATATTATATATTCTAAATAACTAATACTGATTGACAATAATATATTTTTTCTGTAGGTAGCTATAAATTGATTATAGATGAAAAGGATCTTTACACACCAACATCTTGTTGATTTTTTATGAGTGATTATGAATCTTTTTGTGTGACAAGATGCTTGAGTGATTTATTTCAATGATTTCGAAGGTATTCTTTGAATTTTATTTTCTTCTGTCAATCGATTCAATGTTGAAATTAGTTATTAGTTTTCACCTTCGATAAATATTTTCAATAAATAAAGATAATGAATCGTGTAGAAGTGTAGTTTAAGTCGAATCTTTTTTTAAAGAGCTCTTTTTATCCAACCTTTGCTTTTCAAATTTATAAACACTGTAGGGATAGTTTTCGAAATTTACCAAATTTTACAACCTGAATTTTTTGACAAGCATTATCAGCATATTCGAAACAAGTATTATAGAAAATTACACACACTTCAAATATCTTAGATAATACATTAGAAAAGAACTCTTTCTAAATTCCCTTTGAAATAATAAAATCATTGTAAATTTGTATTTTTATCGATTTAAAAATGAGAATATAAAAAATGTAAGCTTAAAGTCAGAAAATACAGCCACGAAAGATGTGTCATTGACCACTCATCTTTTTCTGGAATTTACTTTATATACAGAAGAATTCTTTTGAAAATTTTATAAGGAATGCTCATGGTCATTCGAATAAGGAAGAAAATTTTAGAAGATCGGGTTCGAATCTTGCCTATGATGTACTGACGAGTCCTAAGGACGAAACGCGTCTACATCAGCCACCGTGAGTTGAATATATTATATTTGACTCTTTAATGGAATTGACGCTTGTTTATCCGATTTCTAATATCTTTGAGAAGACAATCTCCATCAAGTTAAATTTCATATGGATGATAAAGCTAATTGATATTGAGGTCTTTTTGATAGGAATGAATTTAACACTGATTTATGTTAAGCTAATTCGTTCCATAATTAATGAAATAAGATGAATGTCATTTGAAAAAAATAAACTGAAAAGGCGAAACTTTTGTTGATTGCACGAAATTCGTTACCTTATCAAGTGGAAAATTAGTGAGAAGTGATTCTTGCCTGCTTACTTTGAAAAAAATGAACGAAAGTGTAGATAGAGGCCTTTATTCCACCTTGAGAATGAAGATCACACAAACTAAAGATAATTTACTCTAAAAGTTTTTATAAATTATTCATCATGAAAAATATCCTATCTATTTAAAAGAAGAAATTTCAGTTCTTCGTCAAAGTTCAATAAATATCTTTTCCGCAGACCCTTCAACTACAATTCATATCAACCAAAATGAATTCTAAAATTGTTGAAAAATTTCAATGATTTTAAGAGTATTTTTGCGTTATGATTTAAATTATCATGCATTTCCGTTTTTTCATATATTGCCAATTTTAGAGTAATGTAGACGCTCTATAGGGTCTGTTTTTTCATAAAAGTTTGTAATTTCTCTCGAAGATAACTAGGAGTTTCAGTTACACCTTAATAAAATTTTTTAAAGGAGTCTGATAGGCCACAAATTATTCGTTTTATCCCAAAACATTGGAAGAAGTCAGTTCGAAACAACTGACAAAATCTTATTGTGTTTTATTAATGCATAGAGCAAATGTCTATTATCTTATTGAAACGAATGGAAATAAGCACTAGTTTCATTTGGTTTAAGGGAAGCCAAAAACTGATTTTTTTCAATCAGGGAAATTGTAGTGTTCGTCAAATTATAAAGACTTTCATTGCTTTTATCTTTCTGATTTATGTTTGTCCGTATTATATCTGTATAATGCCATTTTATGACCCTATTTGACTACTACTGTTGGATATAATTTCTTTCATGTTAATTTACATTCTATGAAAGGAGAAAAATCATGAATGGTGGTGTATCATGAAATAAACTCAGCATGAGATCAAACATTCATTTGATTGACATAATAATTGATACAATTAAATATTTTTTACCTGTCTATTCTTGTAGTAAGAAAAATGTATAGGAATCAACAATTTTACAACCCATTATAATTATTTTGGGACCATAATCCAAGTTTTAACATATAGAATTTCCAGATCCTTTTCAGTTAAAATTATTAGAATAATAAAAAAGAATTTCATGAAAATATTATTTCCTTTATTTTATGGATTATGAAATGAAAAATTATATTTGGTATAGATGTCAAAAACAAACAGAAATTCAAAAGTTTTTAGAAAAAGTTATTACAGTTTTTTTAAAACCAAATGTACATTTCTTGAAGTATCATCAGTGGTAATTCTTCAAAAATGATATGAGTTAAAAGTTCATTCAAAATAATAATTTACAAATCATGAAAGAAATAGTAAAAGTCAAAGAAAATA
>SSNU01000077.1:14100-73713 GCA_012064415.1 Gyrodactylus bullatarudis
TCGCAAATAAATTAGTAATTTTTTTGATATGCGGGTCAAATCTAAGAAAATTATCGTAAGTTACTCCAAGATCCTTAACTAGTCCTCTCCTCGGAATAATATTACAATTAATAATAATATTTTGATCAGATCTGTTATTATTAAAGAGAACCATAAAGTGAGATTTTTTAAAGTTGATTTCAAGATTAATAGCATTGAGATCATTGCAAAGGGATAACAGGTAGGAATTTATAATAGGAAAATTAATTAATAAAACTATCAAAAGTGAAACAGATCTTTAAATCGTCAGCAAATTTAAAGAATCAAACAGAGGGATCAGTATTTTTGATCAGGGAGAAAACAAGGTTAAATAAAAATGGACCGATCTTACTACCTTGAGGAACACCTGATCCAATAGGTCGTGGAGTAGATGAGTCATCATGGCTACTCACAAATTGATATCTTTTTGAAATAAATAAGTAGATAACATGGAGCAGGTTTTTGTCATTGACAAGGGGAAAGAGGGTATCCATAATGGTGGTGAATGTTAATGAGTCAAAAGCCTTGGATAGGTCAGATATTTTATGGATTATAAATTCTAGACTGAGCTCGAATCCTGATCATATAAGCATTTTAATACTTTCTTAGGCTCTATTAATGGTTTAAATCTACACTGGAAGTATCATATCTTTATTTTGCCAATTGCTAGGTGATCTGATTGAACTGATCGAACTTCGAGTCTAAAATTTGAAATAGTAAAGCATCACTAAATTAAAACTTTTGATTGGGTAAGTTAAAAGCTAAAGATGTATTCAATATAAAGTTGAGAATTTTTGTTCTAAAAATCTTCATTTGACCCCTACAATTTCTAAATCATTAAAAATTATGAGCTCAAAGTTCAAAAATAGTGATTTGGAGCCAATTCAAAATTAAAGCTAGTTAATATGAAGATGGGAATTTATAGTTTTTTACAAAATTGCCAATTTTTTCATCAAAAATTTGAGTTTGATCAAGATTTTTTGGATTATAAGATGAAGAAAAAATTATCGAAAAAATCTATTTTTGAGGAAATTATGGTAGATTTCAAATCCTCAGTTAGCGCCAAACTTCAACTTTTTGAAGTCTGAGTTGAAAAATTTTGCTGATTTTATAGTCAAAATTTTTTTTGGTGATGATCATTTCACTTTTTGATCCTTCTATCATTTTGTAATCAACAAAAATTTTCAGCTCAAAAAAAAAGGAAAGTTGGCGCTAACTCGGTATTTGAAATATACTATAAAATTTTTTTTCCAGATTCCAAAGAATCTTGATCAAACTCGAGTTCTTGACAAAAAAAATGTTTCCTATCTTCATATTAATTAGATTTATGGGATAAAACTAGGTCATATTATCTAGATTTTGAAAGTTAGTTTCATCAATTTTTGAACTTTAATAAAAATCAAAATTCTCAACTTCATATTAACAAGCTTTATTTTAAATGAATAAGATATTTTAAATCAAAAGTATTCTGCACAATGAATTTTTTCGTTTCCTCTTTAGAAAAAGAGGGAGATTTAATCGAAAAATCCATGTAAATTTGCCACCGTGAAGTAAAAGGGAAATTTTGAAAGAAATGCTGGTGTTGATCTTCCGATAAGCATGCAACGTTTCTTCCAGACTCAACATATCAGTCATACTTTTTTTTCTATTTGGCATACATGGATGTATACGATACATGAACGTTAAATATGAGGAATGAATGTTGAAAAACATGCCCAAAAATAAAATAAAAGATAAGATAGATTAACCAAAGAGAGTCAATTACTCTCTATTGAAATACATATATAAAAAGAGAAAAACAAGAACAGTTATGCCATACGTATCCCTATTTTCTCTGTATCTCTGTGAAATCTTGATATAATTTTCATTATTCAAATTTTTTTCTCTCTTCATGCTTCTTGATTGATAGTTGGACTCTTTCTGTTATGACTAACTGAAAAAAATGTTTATGTGTAATTTATTTTGCCTTAATGATTTTATCAGCATTTTAATTTCCCTCGTGGAATGTTTCCAATGATATGTGAGGGATGATAAATCATTAATTTGATTATTTCATTGTCAAATCTCGTCCAAAACTACTGAAAAGGCTTTGAAACTTTGATAAGTTCAGGACAAAATTCATAAATAGTTTCTGGCCGATCTGTATATTCGGGTTTAGGAAAGATATTTTCTCAGAAACGAACAGGTGAATAAAGTAGTTTGAAAATTTCAAAATTCTTTTAGCTTTGTTAATTTCGAGGTAAGGAAGTTGTATCAAGATTATTCGGCAAGAAAAATAAAAATTTTTTTTTAATCTTTGTTGGCTTATAAAATCCCAATATCGAGAAATCTAACTTTAATACTAAACAAATGCAATGTGGTTTTTCAAAATTTCAAAATATTTTTTTTCATTACTCATCAAAAAACAACTCAAAATTCTCCGTTCTACATAAAATGAAATCATGTTCGAATAAGTAAATATTCAGGAATAGTTCACAAAAAAGATTTCTAAATTTGTAAATGAAAAAATTCAATTCACTTTGGGATAATCAATAGTTTCAAAGTATTTAAAAATTTGCCGTAAACATTATAGAATCAAGTTGAACCGCAAGGGATTCGTTTTCATTTCATAGATGTTAAAAAGCCCTTAGTCTCTTTGTCATTCAGAAAAAGTACTGCAAAACAAGAGAGGCTGATGTTTTATAGATTAGCCTAATATACTTATACTTGTACGTTCAGAGATCAAGTCTTCTTCACTTCCCAAATTCTTTTTGAAATACTAACAAGTAGTATCATCTTAATTTATTAAAAAATGTTGAATCAGTTTTTATTAGATTTCGAAATTAGAAAGTACATATTAATGGAGAGTTTTTATGAGTTTCTTATTGAGAATGCATCAACTAATCCTAAATTTGTCAAAAAACAAGAAAATTATTCAGAAAAAACAGTGAGAGTACATTTAAAGGGATGTTATTTTTTTATTTAGCTCGATTTTTAAAACGAAATATGGTAATTTAAATAACGAATAGAGAACTAATGGATCAGAAATCAGCGTAGACATATTTTTATCTAACTTGGTTGTTTCTAAGAAAAATTCTGCGTTATTATTATTATTCTTATATTCTTTACTTCAATCGAAATTATAAAAATCTCTCGATAAAAAAGTTGCTTTTCTTCAATTGAAAACAAATTTGAATTGTGAACCAAATTGAATATCTCAATGTGGATAAAAGATTCGGTGAATTTGGCAGGTGAAACTTGTAGAAAACTATTTTTCAAACAAACATTTGTCAGTTTATTCAAAGTGTTTTATTATTTCAACTGTGATTTTTTCAAATTCGTCTGATTTTAAATTAAAGTGATTTGCAAAATTGGTGACTCGGACATGCGCAGATATGGTTACAGTGGTAGGCCAAAATACAATTTTGATTAATGAAATAAGAAGATGCCAGATTATTTCACAAATAAAGATCTCTATTTCGAGCATACTCATCGGTGTGATACATGCCATATAAATACTAGTTTTACAAATAATAACGAAGACCGTATTGGTCTTGATTTACAATTTTCCAATTGGTGCCTACCTGCTACCAGGTAAGAACTGTTAAATTTAGAAAGTAAAATGGTTGTGTATATTTCAGGTGATAATAGTTACAGTGAATAATGTTTTTGGAAGAAAAAGTTTCAAAAAGTGTTAATAAAATTAAGGTAATTATGGTAACTATTGAGTTCCCGTGAAGAATTGTGTATTTGTAAATTTGTTTCTACCTCTTCTCGTCTTCTTTTCTTTGGAGGGAGTTGGAATGCTGGTGGGTTTCTTTCTCTTGGCTTAGGTAAGCTCATTGGTTTCACATTATTTTTTTGGACACATAGGTTTGGTTTTTGTTGATTGATAAGATATGCCTCTGCTGCTTTTAAGATGTAACCGTTTTTCCCTGATGGTTTGTAAAATATTTCAAAGTTTTGGGGGGAAACTTGGGCATAACATGATTTAAGATGCTCTCTAAAAACAGTTTGGTCCTTGTTCATCAATTCTATCTTCGAGTCGCCTTGTAGTATGTCGAATGTACACATGGGCATTTGAATTTGTAGATCACTTGGCTCTTCTTGAGGATATCTATTTTGTCCTTTGATGAGTTGTTGAACAATTTGGGTATGTTTCACCGAAAACTTTTCGTTTGGAGGATTTTTTACATTGGATTTGAGGACCCCTAAAATTCAATTCACTTTCTAGTTCGTTTTTTTTACATTTATAGTCACTTTTTAATGAGTTGAAATTTAATAATTGTAGTTATGAAAAAATTTACTTCTCTTGATTTTTTCATCAAATTTTAAACCTCTCGTTTAGACTTGTATGGAATATCGCGATTCAATCTGTACAAACTATGAAATAGATTCTCGACTCTGAATTATCGCTTTATATAGGATGAATTAGATGAGAGGGTTATCAGTGATAAGTTATCACTGATAACTAAGGCCTCAAAAAAGTACTATTTCAAAATACCAAAATCTATTTTTACTCTAGACAAAGGACTGGCTGAGTTTTAATAATCTGAAAAGATCTGCTTATCTAATCCTATTTAAAAGATAGCTGGTACCATTTCTGTACTAAATTGTTGCCCAGGTACTTTATTGTACTAATTTCCAAATTTAATCTCAGAATATATATATATTCCTCAATTTTTGATAGCTATATTCCTGATATCGAGCTTTCATCATGTAAGAAAATAGCATCTAGATCGTTGCTTTTTGTTGGATAATATTCCTTCAGGAATTTCAAATTTAAACTAAAAGGATATACATGTATATGTTGTACCCAATTTAGGAAGCTGCACAATTCTGGAAGATTTCACTCTCTTCCTATTTTGGTCGACCAATTTATGAAGATTATTTTTTGTATATGCTATTTTGACCTTTGTAATACATCAAAATACATTGTGCACACAAGTAGGCTTATTTTCTATTTCTCCCTACCCCCCCCCCCCCCTACTTTCATACACACACATGTAAAACTTTAAAGGAACAAATGTATAAGACAAGTCTTCTCCTATTGAGTCAAATACATAAGAGTAAAGAATATTTTGGTATGTAAAAATTAAAAATGGATGACTTCTACGATCTCATTGAAGAACAGGCCTCTAAATTAAAGCTCTTCTGAAATGATCAAAAAGATTAAAATCCCGGAAAACTTTGATACAAAATCAGGTACATATCAAAGGTCAAATTTTTTAATGTTGTCAAAATTATCAATAACTAGGAATTTACTCAATCTTAAGTGTCATAAGATCATTGTATTGTAATGATAAATAATTCCAATGCTACAAACATGTTCTCATTCAACTCAATGAACTAGTTTGTAAAGGGGGGTCGTTTTCCTTATTTGCGTGTGAAAGTGGGGGGGGGTGCAGAGAGAAAGAGAAAATGTGTGGGCCATGTTTTTTGATGTATTGCAAAGGTCAAATTAGCATACACCAAGTGAAATCTTCCAGAATTGTGCAACTTCCTAAATTGCGCACAACATATATATAGAACAATTGAAGTGTCATTCTCTATCATGGAAAAAAATTTGAACTAAAATCAGAAATGTTGTTGGCACAAGATTGACTAAAAATTCTGCAACAATTTTTTTACTCAAAATCCCTTAAATTTTCTTGAAAGTACCTTTCTCTACTTATTTTTCAGTTTATGAGATACTATTTTTTATCACTGATAACTTATCACTTAAATACACTCTAAACAAGCATGAATAGCTGGATTTTAGGAAGCCAAAAGATCATTAAGAATATTATATTATTTTGAATTAAAATTGTAATTACTCAAATATCAAAATTGCCAATCTGTTATCAAGCCTCAAGCGTTTAATGCATCACACTTCAGCTTATTGAAATTTTGATATTAATAAATTCGGGACAGACTCAAAACATAGAGATATGGTTGAAAGGTATTATACCGTATGTTTTGTAATTTCCTTTCAAACATATAACATTTATATATAAAAATATTCGATTGAATTCATCATCTGGCAAGAAATACTCAAGTGAAGCTTGTTCAGTTGAATTTTGAATCTAATTGATCTAAAATAATAGAGAAAATAAAAACTGAATCGATTTTGATAATTAATAACCAATTTTGAGGATGATCCATTCTAAAAGCACGTTTGAACTTAAAAGTGTCTTATAGAAAATTTTACGCTCTTTCAAATGATATCAAATTTGACTCTGAAATCTCTAAGGATCAAGTCGAAAAATTGATTTATTCAAGTCCCGATTATGAAAATTGTGCTATTTCGGAAATTTTTGGAAGCAGATTCAGAATCTGCGTAAAATTTTACACTATAATCAGTTTGTCGCAAAAATTTATCGCGAAATTTTTTTAAATTTCCCCCAGTGTTATTATGTACGAATGAGAACTTCATTAACAAGTAGTAGCTCAAAAAGTTGTGAATTTAACTCATCCATTTAGTAGATAATGAATAACACTGGAGGAAAACGAAGAAAAAAATGTCAATGTTTATTTTGCGATAAACTTGTGTGTAAAATTTTGCGTAGATTTCGAATCTGCTTCTGAAAATTTTCTGTTTTTGCGCAATTCGTAAAAATCCAATGGGACTTCAATAAACCTATTTTTGACTTGATTCTAAAATATTTCAAAGTCAAATCCGGCATCATTCGAAAGAGCCCAAATATTTCCAAGAAAAAGTCATAAGAATGAATGTGCCATTGATATTTGCAATTGAGCATCTTTAATATGTCTCAGTATTGAGAAATGATGAAAAGTTACCGAAAAGTTTTAAAATTTTTCAAATTTTAATGAGGGAAAAATGAAATTTTATTCCTCTATCCAATGATTGTTAGGATCTCAATCTCCTCCTCTGCAATCCCTAATTAACATCTCTACACAAACCATCAACGACCTGGGCCTTACCTACAACTCCAAGCTCGACACTTCCAAACACATCTCTGATATAATCAAAGGGCTTAATTACCGAACTTACCTCCTCAGGAAGTTCGTAAAACACCCATGCCTCAAACTCCAACTCTATAAGACTTTTATTATTCCCTTACATGAATATGGTTCAGCCATTTTCTCATCAATCAATGCTGAAAAAACCACAGCCCTTGAGAGAATTTAATATATCATGCTCTGCAGCTGTTTAGGGCCTCAAAGCTAGAGATCAGCTATTCAAATGGCCAACCTCACCCCTCTCTGGCTCCGACGGACAGAAGTCATCATAAAACTGCATCTTCAACACACTGGCCAGTCTAGATCCAATTATCAAACTTGCAATAACTCTCGTTACTCGATCTTAGCAAGGACTACCACCATAGTCTGATTGAAGCACCAGATCAATCTCATCTCTTTCAGGCACCAATCCACAAAACAAATTGCCAACTTCCTTTTCGAAAAAATCCCAGATGATCACAATCTTTTTAAAAACTACTATTTATAATCTCAAGATTCATTCTGTATATATTTAGTTTTTCACTTCGATATAAATCAAATAAACTTTCTATCACACAAAAAATCAAGTTTAAGAGTTTTTTCATAAGGGATTTCATTCAAATTTTCTAGATTTATTTTTTATAATTATTAGCAATATTTTAATTTTAAAAACTCGAAAAATTGTATCAAGAAAATTTAAATTAAATTGCCAAATAATAATAATTTAATGATTTAACAAACAAACATATCTGCAATACAAAAAAAGAATTAGATGATCTTCATCCGAATTAATTATAATTATCAAGAATGATTAGGAGAAAGTTTATAAATCAATTGAGAAGTAATTTAGTTAACTTTGAGTAAATTAAATCAGCCAATTAGTTTCTTGCACATTTTGATATTTTTTCACCAGTTCTATCCTTGTAGCCACTTTTAAAAATTTAATTGAAATTTTCCTATTGAAGAATGCATTGCTTTTTTATAACTGGATGGTTAATTTTATGCACTAATTTCCATCAAATCAGAGTAAATCAATTTACTAATAGAAGATTTTCTAGATATATCTTTGGTAATACATACATCACTGGTATGATAATACACGATAATTGAAGATTTATGTAATTCATGGTCTTTCAAAGTGATAAACATATTGTTTTTATCACTTTCAGTAAAAGATGTACGCGTGGGTTAGAAGAAAGATTGATAACTTGTACTATTTTTCACCAATACATGATTGATTTGTCAAGTATATTTAGCCTTTCAACACAGTTAATTACATGAAAACAGTATGGTTTTTAGTTAAATGCCTGTTCTCTATCACAAAAAAATTTGCAAACTTCTAGGTAAGAAAGTAATGTGACCATTATGCACGAACAGAGATATTGTTAACTGAACTGACAGATGATGATACTCTTATGGAGTATTATGAAAGCCTTTTCTTGTATATATTGTCCTATATTATGCATGCATTAACATGAAGACAATTAAGCGATATTACTTGGATTGGACAGTTTTACATTTCATGTAAATCACTATTGTAAGCTCAGTTGAGAAGAAGGCCAAATAATATACCTATCAGACTGCTCAAAATAATATAATAAGTTTTATATTATTTTTATCCTCTCGTATCCATACTCTAACATATTTTTTGGTCGAATATTATGAGACCAAATCCTTATACAACTATTGTTAAAAACCTAAAAAATTTATTTTAAATCTTATAAAATCTATAAAATTATTCAATAACCTTATTATTGTAAATTTCACGTAAAAATTGAGTTCAGAATATGATGCTGGGATTTTAGGATTTTTACAAATATCTCATATTATTCAGTTTGCGTTAAATTTTCAGGTTTGCTGAAATTTTGGCTGATTTCAAGTGAGAAAGCTGTATCTTAAATAGGCAAGAAAAGCTAAGTGCTAAAAGAGATACGTGGAATATCTATATATTTTGGAAATATGTAAGAAAGAGATATATTTAAAACCATATACGTATTTCTTAAAGCATCATCAGTGGCATTGTCTTGTGAAAGTAGAATTTCAATTTCTTGATCATCTTTACTGAAAATTTGAGATTATTGTTTAAGTCTTAAATTTCCAACTTGATATTAACCAACCTTATGTTTTAAAATGACAATTATATATGGCTTTCTTTTATGATTTTGACATTTATTCATAATTTTAGCCAAAATTTTCACAACCTGCCACTCAAAAACATTATTGCCCCATGAAAAATGTTGGTTTAAATGTTATTTTGAATGTCTATTACAAGATTAACATTGACTAACTTTAGAACTTCATAATTATTTTTCGATTTTTCATCATTCCATATTCTCAAAGGTTCTTTCGTATTTATTGATTGTGTGAAATTGAAGTTAGATAATAGATTTCGAGTTTTCATGATCAAAGAACCTATATAGGATTTTAAAATTTCCCATTTTTGTGAAATACTTATATAAAATGATATCAATGATCATGGAAGATATAAAATCACACAGATATTCAAGCAAAACACCAGACTAATAAAACTAGTTCTTTTAAAAGTTTCTTTTGATTAAAAATTTTCTGTTTCTCATGAAAAATTGAAAAGGATCAAAAAGTTAAGTGAAGTATTTTAAATACTGTATTTAGTTAAAAAGCTTTCATCGCATCTCGTTAGAGCTTTACACTGATTTGCAACAAAATAAATTTTGACTTGCTCGGTCGTTTGATAGCATAAAATGAGTGGGTTGGGTCTCGAATATCATTGTTTCAAACAAAAATATATTCAATTTCTAAAACGACATCATGGTTTTTCTTCTTCGCCTTGAATTCGCTTGACCAGAAAAGGGTTTGCCCTCTCTCTAATCTCAGAATATTCATTGAAATTAGATGAAGCTTCATATCAAGAAAAAAATTTAATTTTTTTAAATTTTGAGTTGTGTCAAGGTTTCAGAAGAATCAGTCAAAAGACAAAATTCGTTGATATGATTACACTTTATTAAAATGTGAGAGCCTACTTCCTATTTTTCGACAATTTTACTGCTTGAAAATTAATAAACTAGGATAATCACAGATCAGTTGAAATTGGCGGTTCTTTTAAAAATTGAATAGGGATAAGTGGTTTCTTTTTCGATTGGTGATCCTGAGAAATATTGTCTGATTTCTCCCATCTTGAAATCAACAAAAATTTCCAACTCAAATATTGAAACTGTTCACCGACTTTTGATCTAAACTACTTTAGTCTGGGTAAATTAATTAGTCTGGGTTAATCCTTCGTTCAATAATTTTGAGTCATTAAAGTAAGTTTCAAACTATAATCTGTAAAAATTAATGTAATATTTATTGGCGGAAATATAGTCTTTGATGAAATTGACTCAGTATGCTTGAATCTCTTGAAAATACTACTAATGCAGTTTTTGTCATGGAGTGAGAAAAAAATTTTATTGTCGGAAATCGAAATATCCAGTCGAGTTCTCTGCTGAAACTTTTCTGCCTACCTTTTAAGTCCTCTTTTTCTTTCAAATTTTCAAATACAACATTCCTCTTTTGAAAATGGCCAGGATGTCATAAAATGGAATTATTTTTTATCTTTTTTATTAACTGTGCGTAAAAAAGTATTTCCAGCAGTCCCTCTCTTTCTTCCGGTCTTCCTACTGCTCTATGAAAAAGATGGAAGAAAAAAGTGATTACTCCGACATTTTATAATGCTAACTTTTCTCTCATTTCATTAAGCTAAGTAAACTTTCAAGTGGCATGGACACTCAAACACTTGTGATGGAATAAAGAAATTAATTTTTCTACTTGGTCATTGCAAATTTTATTCATGAAAATAGCCCGACAGTTAGAAATATTTAAAGGGAAAATGCTAAATTTGTATTCTTAACTGACCCTCTTCGAATCTTGAAACAGCTTAGTTCCCTTTGTCTTAACTGGAAAATCTGGATAGAAGTTCAAAAAGGGTCAATAGAACGAAAATACAGTCTTAAGAGTTTAAACAATTCCTTTGTTGTTGTAAAAACGTTGATTATGAAGGACACTTTAGTTTGTACGTGCTAAACATATCTGTTTATCATTGAGTAAATGAATAATATGAGCTGCTAAGTGAATAATTTCGATTGAGCTGAACAAAACCTATTCTATTTTAAAATGCCTCTTGAAATTCAAATGTCTTTATTAAACATCTTGTTTGTAACAATCACCTTCCTTCAGAGAATCATCAAAAAATACACCATATTCTTGTTCGTCATCAATGTAAAAAAATATTAATTTCGTACACAGAAAAAAAACTGTGCTCTCAAACAAACATTACGCCTTTGATTGGTCATCCAATGCATTTCTTGATGATAAATGCTAGTGAAGTTGACGATGATTCAATCAAATGTTAAACTTTGAGAAGAGAAATTTTAGCTAAGAGAGCTCTCCTTCATGTTCATTTTCAAATAAATAACAAAATTGATAATAAACAGTTCATTTTCCTTCTGGCTAGCGAGTCTTCTATTTTCTACAAAAATTTTAGATCGGGTTTTCAGTTTTTACCGAAAATCTAGAAAAATAAACATTTCCTATTTGTAAGACAGTAAGAAATACAAAATTTTATTTTCCCCGAACAATGTTCTATGCCTTAATCAAAAATTGATGTTTTAACCATGAAAAACACATTTTTGAAAATCAAAATGAAAAATTTTCATGTTCTGATATACAAAAATCCCATTTTCCCATTTTTTTGAAAGAACACTCAATTTTTACTAAAAGCCCTATTTTTATTCAAAATGTTGTGAAAAATATTCAAAAATCTCAATTTTGTCCTTTCTCGTAGTGAAATTCATTGAAAAAATCTTGGCGCGTGTTCAAAAATTGTCATTTTCAATCGAGATTTTGTATATCAGAACAAGCTCGAAAACGTAGGGTTTTATAGGAAAAAATGCTTAGTTTTCGATAATCTTCAAAACGAGCTTAAGGCTGGGAAAAGTTGAAAAATTTGGCCTACTCTTCTGTAGAAATTTTCATGAAAATCATCATTCCATATAATTTCGGTTATTACGGTGTGACATAGTATCTCTCTCACCTCTCATTCGGATTCTCTTTCTCTCGTTCTAGGTTCAAACCCTCCCACACCGGGCACATTGAACACTCTTTCCCTTTTTCCCTTACTTGTACATTTTATTATTTCTTTAAATAAATATAATTTTTTCAATTTCCAAAAAAGAAAGAATATTTAGGTTTCCCAATTTTTAAAAGAAAAATAAGACGTCGTCAAATGAGTTGTTTGACAGCGATTTCAGAAATAAATAAGATGAGAACACTGAGTTTGTTTTGCTTGATATTGAATTCAAGGTGAAATGTGTAGAAATTAAAATTCGACAGAAGCTAAGAGAAGTAAAATACGAGTTTCTATGACAATTATGACGAAATTAAGATTTCGAGTATATTTAAAATAAATTTATTCGCTTTTATTGAAATTTGAGAGTCAAAACGCAGGTAAAATTCATTTCATATGAATTTTGATTACTAATCGACTTGACAACAACAAAGTCACAGGCAACTATAGAAAATTTTTCGAAGTCATGTTGAGAACAAATGCTAATGACTTTGTTGATGGCGTCATAAAAAATTTATTTCTTCTTCTACTTTTGAAGAGGCAAAAATCACTAATGAAGGTTGTAGTTATTCCCTCAAATATTTGATTGAAGAGGCTTTTCAGTCTCTCATTATTGAAAAGAAGCAAGGTTGGTAATTGAGCCTCATTAACACATGGTGCGTGAATAATGAGAGCAGAGCTCAAATGATGTGAAAAAATCCAATGGGGGCATTTTTGTTTGAATGAATTCACGAAAAAGATTTCCGTATGTTGAAACTTGAAATAAAGTACAAGCTTTTTGCCTTTTTCAGAGCTTGAAATCGTTAAAATATATATCAAGATTATGATTGTATTTTGTGAATGACCGAGATAACTTTAAAACAGTAGCAGACAAAGAGACACCTAGTTCTCAAAAAAGCTTGGATGTGAGGTTTACCTGAAAATTCTCCATATTTTTCTATTTCTATTTCAGAAGGATTGTTAGATCAGAATACTCTCTATATATATTCAAAATGCTACTTTCAACTTTAAAGGTAAACATGTCACTCATAAAAATGATGAAATGCCTTCGCACTGTATTAAAGAAAGAAAAAAATTTTGGCATCTTTTCAAAATACGCATAAAAACGACAAAATTTGAATGTGAAAATTGTCAATCATTCAAATATGCGTGTCTTTAGTAGATGAGTAGTGCTCCATCATTTTTGCTCCCAAGTTGAACAGCTGGCGTCCTTTTTTCCTCATCAAATATGTATTCCTTCTTTTATATATACTCTGGTACATTGTTATGTTTCATATTCATCTCCTTGTTCATTGAAAAATTCATGTTGCATTTTGGAAAAATTCCTTCATTTGATTAAAGGCATGGATTTTACTATAGAGTAGACAAACACATCACAAGTTAATGATGATGACGTTGGTATGATGGTAAGGATGGCTTTGTTTATGTAAGATGATACAGTAACTTGATGTATTCTCTGACTCAATGACAATTAGTCTATCCACTAAGTGATATTGTAAGAGCCTAGTGAAATTCAATACTTCAATGAACATTGTGAGAAAATTCATTGCATGTGTGGACATGAGAAAAAAGAGTGAGATCTATTCGTTTTTGTCATCAAAGCTAGTTGGTATGAAGATGAGTAGTTAATGATGTTACAAAAATCTTAGGAACTGAGGCAGGAGGAGAATTTTTGAAATCCATGTTGTGTTTATTTTTGAACTCTGAGCAGATCAAATTTTGATCTCAATTCATCCGCTGAATTTGAAATAGGCGAAAATTTTAGTTCAAAATTCAAAATAGTGGAAATTTCGCAAAATGTTTTAGAAATCAATCGAGAATGCAAGTTAAACCCTTAGAATTTATGACTCACATTGGATCATTAGTCTTCTTTTAATTTAGGAGTTATCAATTTAAAATAAATGATGAATGACTTTTGAGAACAACGACTCAGTTTCAAATTTCTATATTGTAGTGAGGATTTCTATAAAATATTCCAGACATATTCAGCTATTTCTCTAAATTTCATCTTGAGTCTTTTCCTGCTTTCGCATTTCATTGCTCAAGATTATTATTTATTTAAAAAGCATCTTGAAAAGCATTGAAGTAACCATAGGAATAGAGTATTTTAAGATAACAGTATGAGAAACACTGATCATTCGAGAATTTGTCGAACATCTATAGAAAATCTTTGGTTGAAATAGGTCATGTCTAAGAAGCAGCTCAAACGATTAATTTAATTTATTGGAATTGCTACAATTACTACCCATTAAAGATAGATTCTTCATTTCTAATCCTCAATTTTATTTTTCTTGTGTGGTTTCATCCTGGTAGAATGTCCCACCCATACTTATAATATTTTTCCAAAATATATATTCATTTTAAAATTGGCACCAAAATTAATTCAACGTACCTACTTTCAAGTAGTTCTGAAATACTTGGAGATTTTTAGAATAAGATTTTTTTAAAGATCTTTCTAACCGACACTAGATTGGAAATACGTATGGAGAATGAGATGGTTCATATCAAATTTAAGAAATTTTACATCACATTTATGTTTAAAATGGGTTATGTTCATCCTCAGGCACGAAAACTGAGTGCTCAAATGTAACTCATAAAATAATTATGAGGAATGCTTCTCTTTTATGTTAAAAACTGTAGCATATAAAAACGCTTCTATATTTTCATAAATAGATATGGATTTTATAAAAATTCATTTTGTTTTCAAATTAGATGGTTGGGTAAGTTAAAAATAAACATTGATTATGTACATATGCGTAATTTCGGCAAAAAATAAAATATTTTTAAATGTAATCACCGCAATCAATTTTTGATTTCCTCTGATTGTCTTTTTACTTTAGCTTAATCACATTTTAGCATCTTGATATAAACTACTTTTTCCCATATACATGATAATTAAGATGGTCGATGAATATTTTAATATATAATACCAAACTTGGTATTTAATTCAGCTCTTTCTAAATAAATTCTTTTGATCGATGTATCCGATCCGAAATTCTGAAAAATATTCAAGCTAACTGTTAGTAAAATATATAAAGGAAACAAAAACTAGTTGAAAGAAGAAAATGCCCAAAAAGAATTGAAAAAAACTTTGATCTTTTGTCAAAGTCTTTCAAGTCAGGTTTTCAGTTTTTAACGAATAACTCGAAAAGTCTATTGTGGATTTTTTTATGATGAACATATTTCAAATCAGCAAAACATTCTCTACAAAATTGGAGAATATCATTGAGAACAAAATTATAATTGTAATAATAATTATAATAATAATGTTCGATTTGTAAAACTGTGTAAACTATAGCTTTAGATAAAAGTATTATCAGTAAAAGTAGATTTTATCATAATATAACCAACCTTTTTCCAAAGCCTCTTCCAGATTGTACCTTCATCCGTGGATGAGACGCTTTTAACCTAAATTCTCTTCAATTTAATCTAAAAACCTAAGTATTACAATTGGTCTAGATCTGAAAAAAATATTCAAATTTAAATAATCCTTATTACCAATCAGACCTGTATCAAAATCAATCTTGAAAAATAAAAAAAAGGTTTGCTTTTACTACAGACAAGTTGATAAATTCAAGAGTAAAAAGTTGCATTTTTAACTCCTTGTCAAATTATACGTGTCAATTGTACTATTGAAAAAATAAATTGAAAATAGGTATTTCGATGTATCATGTAGTTTGATGTACAAATATAGTTTTTTTTATTTTTTCATCAAAGCCGCTTTCACAACAATCCCCTCTCAGATTAATTAACGATGAATGTTTTTTTAATTGAAAATGTATAAAAAACACGGCAGATAAATCAGATCTACAGGTATATGAAAAAAATTTTAAACGACATGAAGTTATGTTATGTTTTTTTCGTGTCTAATCATGTGAATTCTCATACCGTACGAATGAATAATTATGATTCGAGAGAGATGGCTTCCCAATAGAACTCTATTCGTTAATGTTAGTGAGAAAGTTTGTATTTTGGTTAATCCCATCTAATGAGCCAGTTCTATTTACATTTTTTGACTATTTTCATTCTTTTAATACATGCCTTATGACTAATCAAAATTCAACTGAGGTAGATTAATTAGTTATTCAGTTCCAAATGGTATTCCTGTCTGGAAACTAGTATCAAAGTTTTCAAATTTATGCCAATGATTAAAGGAAAGAAACAAAGACTGGTTTTTTCTTGAAATCACTTAAAAGTAGTAGAAATTTAGAGATCATATAAGGTAAGAATTTCTTAATTTTGTGTATGAAAAATTAATAATTTTATTTTAACTGATTTTAACATTAGGAGTAGATTTCAGGAATTTCGAAACGCCTGACCGTAAACGTTATTCAGTGGTGTATTTCGAATTGTGTTGAAATTTTTGAATAAAAAGTTTTATATATCATGAATCAGACTCTAACCCAGGCTGAAAATTGTAGATTTGAAAAATCTACTCGCACTAAACATTTCGCTCAAGTCTAATGATAATAAACACTCGTCCTAGAGATAACCATCAGGGGTCGCATCAACATTTGAAAAATCAATGAACTAAGTAATTTTCAGAATGAGCCATGTAGTTTAATTCAATTGAGAATATTTTCAATTTTTACTCTTAATAGTGCATACAGTGTAATGAAATCAACACTAATTTTCACCTCTATTCACGTTTCATCCTGTGCCTTATTCGTCGTGCAATGCACCTTGCTCACTTGCTCAAAAGAAACAAACTCTGCAGTTCTATTATAAGCCTTATTAGATGAACATTGAAATAGAGAATGTGAAAAGTGTATAAATTTTCTATTCTCGTTTTAAAATTTTAATGATGTTAAGATGATCTGGATAGAGAGAGGGTGTGTAGTAGATTTGAGCAGAAAGATGTCCTATATATTTCATTTGAGCTCAAAACTTTCTTCTACATTAAATATCTCTCACTTAATAATGCTCTATCTATGCAATATATATAAGTTTTGAAGAAAAAATGAATAAAATACCAGATGTTCATTCTGTGAAATTGCTAGCAAAGCAATGTGTTACAAAGTGCACGCCTTCAAATTATTTTTCACCTTTATTCAGTTAACTTACTTATTTTGACTTTAATCTCTACTGAGTTTGCATAGTTAAAATCCTTGATGAAAGACCTGTTTACAGTTTATCATAGATTCTGCTTGTTTGTTTTCCTTTCGGCAAGACTAATTGCCTTTTCTCCTAGGAGACTTACTTTTGCAGAAAGTTTTGACAAATTCTTTTATAATTTTAATGAGCCGATAGTTTTTATCTTTAACTCTGCATATTATTTCACACCTGTTAAGCTGAGAGAGAAAAAAAATTATTTCATCATAAAAATAACAATTGAAAAGTTAATAATATCCAATTATGCAAAAGGTTCTTTTGTGTCCTTTGTCAATTGACGTTGAAGAATTCCATTGACATTCCTATTGAGAAATTCTTTAGAGTTTAAAACAAACATGTTTTCATCGAGAGGCTACCTGTAATTTTGTGATTGATTCCAGCTGACATTCATCTTAATCATTTCTATTTTCATTTTTGTTGAAAACTTTCATATGATTCATGATCCTTGTTATCTCTAGAATTGTGAAGATTATGAGAAAAAATAAAATTTAATTTAGTTTTAAAGGATTACTACTGCAAAAGATTAATTTTTAAGTGTGACTTTTTCCACATTGGACCAACATTTTAAAACTGGTTCTAAAAACGTTCCATTCTTTCAAAAGATAAAAAATGGGATTATGTTAAGTTCAAGTGGGAACTCATCACTATAGATCAACTTTCGAGAAGAAATGTCGGTTTTTATCTAGATTTTTCCAAAGTTTTGATAAAAATTGACATAAACACTACTTTCTACTTCTTTTCTTGTTGATGTTGTCTTTCTTTCAGTGTCATTCTTGCGTGAACAATAATCACATTTTTAGAAATCTATGAACTGATGGAAGGGTTTTTTGCCATCACACAAGTAAGTATTTTAGTAACTTTAACCCTTCAAGCCCCACTGGGTCATATATGGGACAGTTGACTTTCTCAAACTTTGATCTTGAAAAATTTTCTCTGGTCAAAATTGAAAAAGCTACTTTTACGAATAATTTTTCAAATATTGCCCGGAAACAATAATATGAACAATAGTATTCAAATTTATTGAATATTTTCTATATTATTTTCTAGTAAATATTTCTTGGAATCGATGAGTGTTTAAAAGCGACACCTGAAAATTTAAAATTTTCTTTGATTCTTTATTTATTAAATTGAAAATCATTAAGTAGTTTATTTTGTAGCATTAAAAGGATTTTTTTCAAATTTTTTTCTGTTAGATCTCCAATTAAAAGATATATCTCCTTTGATAATTAACTTCAGATCATGAATTCAATTCAACTCAATCAATAAAAAATCTTTTCAGAGAATATTGCAGTAAAAAAGGGAAAATTTATTTGACCCATTTAGTTCCGAGTCTTTTGGTAATTTGAATATAGCCAAGAATTGAAAGTAGATCGGTGTTTCAATCAGACGGACGTGTCTACAAATATTACCGATATCTGAATTTTATATTTAGGTTATAATTTTGAACCAAGTAGTTCTTCAGGGAGCTTTATCAGTAAGTTATTAAAATCCTCTATTGTTTGACTTTAATTTCGGCTTCGAAAAACAACTCTCATTTCTGGTGTATTGTCTTGATTTCCCATGTGTGCATTTTCCTTTGATGGTTGATTTTATTTCCTCACTGATAATAATAATCTTGTGATCATTTATAGATTGAATGCTAATTATCTTCTTCGATATATATATACATTTTTAGTTCATCATCTCCGAATACCCATTTCCTTTGTCTTTTCTTGTTGTTGTGTTCTTTTAATGGTCATATTTATTCCTTGAGATTTATTTTTCTGAACAATGTGATCAGCTTAGTTTATAATAGGGAAAAGACGATTATAAATTTGGTACTTGAAGGAAAATATAAAAAAGCAAAAAAATACTTTCAAAATTTCTTATCGTAAATAGTTGATAATTTCCTTCCAATCTACTAAAGAGAAAAAAGGCAATGATAATAAATTCTTGAACCTAGTTAATTGCTTGTTGAAGAGAGACTTTGATGATCACTAGTGTGTTAACCTGCTTAGATAAGTTTTCCCTTTTTTTGTTTTGACATGGTTTTTATTGCTATAAAAAGGATTAATTCTTTTACATGGACAGAGTAATATGGAAAATTTTGGAAGAGAAATTGAAATAAAGAATTTTTCTAGTAAATTTCTGACATCTGATTTTGAGCTATGATATTTGAACTATTTCAAACCAACTATTTGAATGTTGGTTTATATGTTTATGAAGTCGAGAATCTATTGTTTTCACAAAAATCAAAATTTTTTCATCAAGATATATGAATATGACTAAGATTCTTCGGAAACCAGATTAGACAAAATATCTCTAAGGTTGAATCTGATCTAATAAATCACCTCTTCATCGTTTCGAAGTTAAATTTTGATTTCTTGATGTTTTTCACTACTTGAAATCGATGAAATTCCGATAACTCGAAGACCCCTGGTTTATTTTTAAATGTTATTCAAGGCACAAAAATTTATCTTGTCTTTGAAATCTTTTGTTGCTTTTCTTACGCAATCACAGAGAGTTATACGTAGTTATTATTCTTTTTCTTTTAGGAGTAAAAATGAGCAAGAAAGGAAGGAAGAGTGAATTTCTCCCTTCTTTTTTACTCCTACACTAAATTTGGATAATATTAGACTTTCTTGTCTTTATGTATTTTGAAAGAATTCAGAAACTCGCTACATTTTATATTTGTTGAATAGAGGCAGTTTCATTTCAGAGAGTATAAATATGCTTCAGTATTTTTCTCTGATAAACGCAGTTGAGTAGCATTCAAGTTAGAATTTTTCCTAAATTCGTACTAACGATTTTGATATCATATTCTCAAATCAGTTAGCGAAAAGATTTTACTATCGATATTCTAGAATACTTTTCATAAAAGCAATTGTACTGATTTATTTCTGAGTATTCGAAGTCATGTTCAAAACTGGTAGAATATGGCTTTACAAAGATAATACAAATTTTAAATCAGTACAAGAAAAAACCAATAAAAAAAACGAGAAATTCACGTATTTTCGAATCTTCGATTTGAAATATATTTCTTCTTATCGTGAAAGTGGTTCTTATGATCTAAAGCTAGTTGACATGAAGATTCCCCACAATAATGACGAACTTTTGTGAATTTCTGCAGCCGATTCGAATTCTTCTTTTAATTTTGGTCTCGAATATCTACATTTTACTGCTTCAAATCATCAAAATCGAAATTCGAAAAATGGCCAAATTTTGGTCAGATTGAACAACTTATCGGCTGATTATTATTAATTTGAACAATAAATTTTTTCCTAAAATTCGGGAGAAAAATATTGAGTTTTTGAAAACTAGATTTCATGTCAACTAGATTCCAAAAGATCTTGATCAAAATTGATATCTCGATAAAAAAGTTGTATCTTCATATTAACTAGCGAAATGCTGAAATATTTTTTTTAGAATTACTTGCTCCACAAGTTATGTATTTTGTAATGGCTTGAACGAGTTTGTTCAGGATTTTTAATACTCACCTCTCACCTGAATTAATAAACAGCAAGCCTAAACTCATCCTTCTATTAATTACTTCTCCAACTAATTTACATATTGACTTTTGAAGGAAGAAATGGAAATGTTTGTATTTCAAAGCCATTCAATAAAAATAGCATGTCGGAGTCATAGAAAAAAAAGTCATGGCTTATTATGATAATAATACTTTGCTTTCTTTGAAATTTGTTGACTACCTTTTCTTCTTTTTATTAGAATTTGTGTTCTGAAAACAAGTCTGGTATTCTTTGTTTGTTCAACGATGCTTTCAAATATCTAATGAGAAATATCATGTTCTACGATGGTGATGTAATTTGAAGACTTTTTACAACTTGATCAATTTTCTACACCTTTGGACATTTGAGATAGACAGAAAATGATCAAGGAATCGAAATTCATCTTCTATTCGCACTTGAGGCTGATCCAGAAGTAAAATTTTATTTCCTCTCGTTTTTTTCAAATAACGTTCTAACTTAAATTTTAACTTTAAAAAAAAGGAAACTTGGCGACAAGACTCGAAATCTTTTCTTCAAATGATAAAATTTTGTAAAAAACTGATTCTATTACTAAAAATTAAGCATCATTGCTGGTCTATAAGTTTTCTCAAATACAGTTGAACTAAAAAGTATTGTTTTACAAAATCTTGAAATTTGTTGTGTTTTCGCTTAAAAGGTGTGAGCGGAATCAAAATTTTGTTTTCAGCATCACCAATAGACGAAGAAAACAATCAAATAGACTTTCGTACGATGATGAGTGTGTTTCCTAAAATCTCAACGACCATATTTGTTTTTCTTCACTAATGATAATCCTGAATATAAACGTTTCTCGCACCTTGAATCCACAAAAACTTTCAGAAAAGGAAAAATCGCGCTAAGTCAATTTCCCCAATTTTTCCTATTTTTTCTTAAATCGGCAAAAATGTACCTATGAAACCTTGATGAAAAATTGAAATTTTGTAAAAATTAACTTTAGATACGGAAACTGTTTAGAAATGTGTCGAAAAATAAATGTTTCGATGAAAAGGTTTTCAGATAATCATTATTGATATATAATGCATATAATGATTTGGAATATGTATTTATTAATTTCTCAAACTTGGCCCCTGAAGAGATGATCTGATTTTCAGAAAACCGTAAAAATCATACATATTTGAGGTCTTTGGGAATAAAATAAAATAAAATCTTTGTGAAAATCATCTTTGCGATTCCCAACTTTATATCAATTAGGTTTATTTTCGATTGGATCATAATTAAATTTGAAATGAACTCTTAAAATTATTACTTTGATTTCAATCCAGTTAATGACACTTTTGAAGTTGCAGTTAAACTTTGTTAACAACAGGGAACACAAAATATCGTTCATTAATTATAAAGGATAGTATAGAATATGTCTTCTAGAGTGTGTGAGAGAGATAAATGTGGAAGATAGCTTCCAACTTGTGGAAAATAATGGTCCTCTCTGTATTCTATCAGAAGAAGAAATGTATACATTTGATTGAACACATATTATACATCCATCTGGACACTCATCTATGCTCCAATCTTTTAAAAGTTAAATGAATTAATGGCTTTCATCCTTTCTAGCTATAGAATTTTTTTTCATTTTTCTCGTCTGACACTCATTCAGTCACTTAATTTAGTACAACACAACAGGGCATTTGAATATATAGAACAAGATTTCTCAAAAGTGTCACTCTCTTCTTCATGCAAAGACAAACTTTTCATATTTCTTCTACTCTACTTTTATGTATATACCCTTGTCTATTCAAATAGAATGCCAATCAATTCATAGAAAGATTTCCCTTATATTCGTCCATCTATCTATCACTTCTTTTATTTTTCCCCTTATAATAATGACAAAGTAAAGATTGAATGATAATTAATGGCAAGGTCAAATAAACAGAAGAGAGATTTTCTCCTATTTTTCCTTGCATGTACTGAAAGATTCCTATGGCCCACTTTCTCCTCTCTTTCATGCCATGTCCTTGCACCCCTCTTTGATTTTCTTCTTTCAAATCAATCAGAAATGATGATGACGTGTCAGAAAGGGATGAAAGGATTTTTTCCCTCTTGAAGAGTAATCTGAGTGATTGAAAGTTGGAAAAACTGCTATTGCTGTAATCAACAATTGTCGTTTTTTTATTTTTAGTAACAATCAACATATGAAAGAAGAAGAGTCCAAACCTTTCTTTTGAAGATTTTTCCCCGATTTAGTCATTTTAAATAATTTAGAAGAAGTTCATTAAATTTTTTTAAAATCTATTGGTCCCAAAAGCTTTAAATAGTTTATAATTTGAAAGAAATTCATCTGTATTGTAGAAAGAAGTCTATTTAAAGATAATTTCTTTTAGAAAACTTGGTTTTTTAAGAATATATAGACTATTAAGAACAATAAGCTAGAGAAATGACACAAGGCATTGAAATTTTTGATCAACGAACAAGCAAATCTTTATTTCTCCTAACTAATCATGATTATTATTCAGAAATTATAGAGATCTAAAAACTGGATACATTTTTCATCATGAAACAATGTTTGTTCACAGTTTTATAATTTCCTAAACGATATTTTTTTAGAATAATAATAGTTGAGATTTCTTTGAATAATAATTGTCATATTGCTAAACAAATTGTTGATCTAGTTATAGACTATTATAGACGTTTTTCTAAATTAGACGAGAAATATTTGAAATTAAAAGAGGGTGATAAAGAATTTATTAACAGCAATACCAAAAGGGCTTAACCAAAAGTCATTCTATTCAATAATACGAAATTAGAAGACGACCTGTTCAGAATTCAAATGTCTTATATATCATGTCTGTGAGCAATATCGTTTCTGTCATTATAAAGCTCAACCTCCATGAGTTTTAGTATTTCAGTTAGCCAAGTTCTTATGGCATTTTTTTGACCTTGACTATAAAAACGTTTGCGTCGTGAAAGAAATTAGTTAGTTTTCTTTCACACACATATGCTAAGATGAACTAATTACTTATCCTGAACAGACATAACTTGAGCAATATAAGTCCCTCTATCATGCAAATCACGAAATTCTTTAGTGTGAGTTTTACGAATTTTGATTCTATAAAATGACCGACAGGTTCTTCCAGATTCCTCGCTCAGGACTCATGAATTTTTGAGTAGTAAAATGGTCTGTTAAAATAGAGTTCATCGAATTTTAGAAAAGCCCAAAAACATATTTATAACTGATATAAAAGAATCATTTTGATGTCGAGACAGATATCATCTTTTCTATAGACATGCATATTTTATTACCCATTAGGTTTCCATCAATTTCCCAGAGGTAGGTCTGACTTGACCCAGTTTCAATTAACAAAAGAATTTATTTATCTTTTTGGTTAGAATAGTTTTTAAACTATATTTCTAAATTAAAACACCTGAATATTTTCCTATTGTTTAGAATTCTCAAATCTCTGAATGACATTGAATCTTAAGACGTCTTTGTTAAATTCAAGATAGAGAAAAGATTTACTCGAGCTTCATAGGATTCTTAACCCAAAAAATAAGCCTCTAAAGAAATAGTCTGATTCAAATTGCATAAAAGATCAGCTGTCCAATACTGCTCAGAGATCCAGTTTTTATTCTAGTGTATACTCTAGTCAACTTTTCGTAATTGCTTTGAAAATTTATTGTAAATTCTAGATTGGTTTCAGGTACTGAATTTTGATCAGAATCGAAAATTACTGGATAACTATTATTTTCTTTCTATGAATGTCAAGAAATAGGCTATAGCTAAATCGATGAATCTTATTATCCAAAATTACCCTGGAGACAGATTTATATAAAGCTGAATGAGCAAAATTAAATCAAATGTTCAAAATATTTTCCGTTTCTATATCTCATTTTCAATCAAGTTCTATTATCTTGAATGAGAGAAATGTAGCAAATGAATATTACAGCTATTGTTCTGAATAGCAGTTAAAGCTTCTGACTTTCTCTCATAAAAATAGTTTCCAAGACAAAATCTAAATTAAGATAATTTGCCCACTATCTGTAAATTCCTTAATTGGAACCACTTTTGCTATTCACTTTTATGATTTAATGTTGCATATCAAGAGCTGATTGAAACATTAGATCTAATGAATGAATTGAGAAAATTTTACAATGAAAATGCTTTGTAGTCTCCAAGAAGATGTTTTTATTATGTTTTATTTTATAACACGTATACGGCTTATTCAGGCATCCTTCTTAATTGAATAGTCATAAGAAAATAAGGGTATCAAGTTAGCTTAACAAATTTTGGGAATATCCAACAATAATATATAAAAACCGGAATATATTTTATTTATTTCGAGATATCTGTTAGTGGATTCATTCATTAAAACCTGATTACGATAGATTTCTAATAGTCCATTCTTATAAATCGGAAAACTAGTTGCCAATTTATTTCGAAACCAACTCTTATATAAAGATGTATAAAAAATCATCTTATTTTTCTATCATTGTCTAGCCAGGCTTAAGAATACCATTGAGCACTTTTAGAAGGGAGTAAAAATTCAAACTCACAATCTCTTTCGATCGAAATTATTAAACTTATCCCCATACTAGCTGAGTAGCTACAGAACATGGTATATTTTTAAACATGATGTCCATATGCAATCCAATCAAGAAAAATCTTTTCATTTCTGTTTTTTTCTAATATCTCCTCTCGAATTAATCCTCTTTTTGACGAAATTTCTTTTTAAATTACTCACCAGTAGATAGGAAGACTAGTTTATTGAAGTAATTCAGTGAACGAATAAAGCTTAAAACGTTAGTTTGGTTAAGGATACATAACAATACATTCAATTCATGGGCTCGTCAACCTAGAATCAAACCTGATTTTTGTACTCATAATAATTCAGGAAATTTGGAACATACATTTTCAATGAAACTTGAAATGAATTAATGAGATTTTTTGAAAATTAGATTTCCATTCATTTGAAAAAGTCCAATCGGAAATTCACTTTTCAGTATTTTGCATGCTACTCCTTGATTCGTTTTGAAAACATAAACACCCGATATTGTCAAAATAGTCATGAAAAATTATGATTTGATTCAAAAGAGAAAATAATTTATGTCTAATTTATACGAGAATATTTCCCAAAAGGAAGAAAATGCGTAGTAATAGATGGCATATATATCTGAGAGTTTGTAAATTTATTACCACGCTGGAACACGGGATAACAATCTGAAGGGTTTATTATTTAGATGAAAACATTTGAAAAAGTTGATTTTTCCCGAATTCATAAATAAAATTTTCTTACGTGTTAAAACGGAAATAATATTACCTTCCTGTGCTGACGATTTTGCTTTTGTATCAACACGGTTTTATCCAGTAAATCACTGTTTTAAAAGCTATCAAAAATTTCTCCTACTGACATAGGTAAATTTTTTTATTTTTTCAAACTTTATGAACTGAATCTTATACTTAAAAGTAACAATTTTTATTGAAATATTTTCACATTTCAATGACTTCTTTTTTTCAAAATACAGAAGTATTATAGTTACCTACGGAAAAAATGGCTTCATATTGCTGGGAAAAAAGGGTAACAGCTGACACTGAAAGCCTACTTCCCATTAGTTAAGGAGATAAGAAAACTTTTTTAATAACACCCTGTTTCGTGTCTTTAGGATTTTATAATTTCATTGCTTGAATGGCGTTTTGTGTCATGGAACATGTTTTTTGAAGATTAGAAAAAAATTTTCTCCTTTCAACTAATGTTTGTAATGTGAATGACTTTTTGAAAAGAAGCATTATTTCACTGTTGTTAAGGTAATCTTATATGTTTCAGAAAGAAAAATTGATGTAGTTTTTTGCTGAAAAACAAATTCAGCAATTTTTTAAATTAACCTAAACTAAATTTTTGCAACCCAGTATTTTATCAAATAATTGGAAAAGATTTATCAAAATACCGGAGAGTTAGTCCTTTGAGATTTTGTAACCCAGAGTAAATTCTGCACCGACCAATTATTTGATTAAAGATAAATAGAGCTTTACATTTTTCTACAGTCTAACTAATGAGGAGTTTCTGATAACTTGGCTCGAGAAAGAAATAATCTTCATTCACATGAACTTAGAGCATAAGACCTCTCTGAAATTCCTAATACATTCATCCATCTACTTTTGAGTAACTGGTCAGAGAGTTTCATTCATTATTTTCCAAAATTTCCAATAATTCTTCACCATGATAGAGATTTGGGAATTTGTTGGTTCTAGCTGTATGATGTAGAAGCTTTTAAATTTACATTGAAAATATTCGGACCTTACATAAATAGTTTTTGAGTATCATCCAGTTCCAAAATATATAATTTTTTTCAGAAAATATTGTAAATTTCTATTGAATAATTCATTCGAATAATTTTTGCTTTAGATACTTTCCTATAAATCAGCTAACTGTTTGTGACACTAAATATTGTAAATAAATTATTGATATGACACCCTCGAGTATTTTGCTTATCTGATAAAAACAACACTTAATGAGCAGTGCTCAATTTCATTTTATGTATTTCTAACATGATATCCCCTCCAAGATAAACATAATGCATTTTCTCAACATAACAAAATTTTTGTCTTTTTTTTCATCGTCAGCTTTCACATGAAAATTCAACTTGATATGAGAAAAAGATAATATGTATGACGTAACTATGACGACACATCTCTCGACCAATACCAAAAAGTCAGGACATAAAGATTCTTCATTTGAAAAACGGCATCTTTACAAATGAAGTATGATAGTTTGCCATTGTAGTGTTCAATTGACTGTATTCAGTGAACACTATTCATCTGATTTAAAAGAAAAACTACAGCCGAAACAAGGTGTAATAAAAACTTGAGACTACTTTTTTCGTTTCATGCAAAGAAAAGTCGTTCTAGTCATTTACCAGTTTACAGAGAAGCCAGGAATGAAAAAGCCGTTTTTGTAATTGCTCATATACCACATTGCTTAAAAAGTTGTATGTGTTACTATGCTAGAAAATGGTAACATTTAATTTATGGATTCAAATTCACTTTGTCAAACTACTTGTCTGGTTTTTAATTTTTAAAAACAAAATCAACCTCGTTGTCTTATCGGTATTTCCGTATATAAAGAAAAGATTTTATTCCCAATACAATTAACATGATGGGCTGCAGACATCAGACCAGCAAATGTTGATTGATTAAGAAATTCGAAAGACGTTAATTTGAGTTTTACAACGTTGACTCTACTGCAATTTGAATGATATTCGACTCTTTCGAGGACTTGACACTTTGGTCCCTTTTTAGATCAGAATCAAAAGATTTAATTTACAATAAATTTTTTTTTAATTCTTGAAACTATGTGAACTTATCTTCGTTTTTATTCAACATTGACAAAAATAAGAAAAGACAGCAAGGATAAAGAAAAAAAGAATTTAAACCTTGTTATTTATGTGTTCTATCGCCTCTGCGTGTTATTAAGTCGCTCGGGTTTTCTTTTATTTTTTTGACGAGGCGGTTGATTTCATATTAGGTTTTTTAATCAGTGTCTGTTCAAATAGATATATATTTTCTGTTCCTTTAGCCTGTGATGTTTAACTTTTTGTTTGTAAAGTGAAGGCGATAAATAGATTGGAGAAAGAAAAATCTGTTTCCATAGCTTGGATACAAAAAAGATGGCAGATATAGGAACAATTGTCAAATCTTGCACGATACTAATCAACAGATTTATGACCCTCTTTTCTCTACCTTTTCCTTAAACTAGACATTTTTCACAAATTTCTTTCAATTTAAAACTAAAAGTTTTTGATACTTTCATTTTACAACTCAACTTTTGTCCTTTGTGGTTTGTGAATGAGTCCTCTATGCAGGGATTTCTTGTTCAAATAAAACCTTAACATAAATTTAAAAAATTAACATAAATAAATACCAAACAGGGAAATTCAATTTTGAATTGGATCTCAGTACGTGTAGTTATAAAAGAAGTACATGTAGTTTCTCTATTCACTAAATGCCCATTTCTTTATGGTTTATCAGTAGTCATAGATAAAAGTTTAAAATTGATTGAAAATTATAGTTTACAAATTTTGAAATAGGTGTAGTAAAAGTTGAAGAATATAATGTAAGCTAAACAACACTAAAACTCAACAAAAAATAGCAACAGTGAAAAGAAAAGGGAAAAAGCTCACATAGGCCATTAATCTGGACTAGAAATCCTTCTTATCCTTTTTCCTAGACCAATAGCAAAGCTT
Organism: Gyrodactylus bullatarudis; assembly: GCA_012064415.1. NCBI lineage: Eukaryota > Metazoa > Platyhelminthes > Monogenea > Gyrodactylidea > Gyrodactylidae > Gyrodactylus > Gyrodactylus bullatarudis. The sequence goes on from SSNU01000077.1 coordinate 42,925, forward strand.
ACTTTATGAGATAGAGGACTGAAACCGGCAAATTGGAGGTATTTCCCATTATCAATCATGTAAATAGTTCTTAGAATTGACCCGTCCTTCTTTCTAGTTACTAACCAGTAATTAGTTTGAGTAGTGTTGCCTGATACTTGAAAAATCAACTATGTTCATTCTATGTTCTACATTCAAAAGGGTCCAATTAAACAGGATTGGAGAATTTATCTTTAGCCATAATGAAAAATGTTGATACAAGAGTCTGTTGCCAATTCATTTTCAAAAATTAAAGACTTTAATAATGACTTATCACGTTATACCATCTTGAAAAATATTTAATTAGTCAAAATAAAGATAAGCATCTTAAACTTAAATGGAGGATTTAGGAGCCATTTACATTTTTATGCGTATTTAGAAAAATACAAATTCTTATACAGATCTAGACCGCACCAATGTCAGGACTAAACATTTTTTAATTACAGTTTAATCGAATAAAAAGCAACGATTTATGCCCACAATAAAAAAGGCATTTTTACTCATTAAAACTCTACCGGTAGCGTCATTACATGCCAGGGTGAATTTCATTTGGGAATCCCCAAACATAAAAAGCTAAAAATAAATTCGCAAAGCTCTAGAACACAAAATCTCATGTATTTTTATTACACTTTTTCTAGCCTCGTTATATGAGAGGCACAAAGCTTATTTTTAGTCTCCATCGTTTATTTCTACACTTTTTTTCTTAACAATAGACGACATGCTGGCACCAAAGAATTACTGCCTTGGTTGGTTGTCTTTTCTTTTGAGTGACTTTTTAACCTTTATTGTTAATCCGATAGATGGAAATTATCGAAGTGAACATAAGTTTAGGCAATAAATTACGCATTGGGTTGTCAAAAATATTTGGATTTTAAAGGATAAGAGTACTATTAAGTAATCTTTTAAAACTTTACTTTCGAGAAGTTGAATGTAACACATGAATGATTGATACCTTAATCATTCAGTGGTTTAAATAGTAGTAATATATATATATTTCTCTGGGTCTTTAAGGGTTAAGATGTCTAGTAACAGTATCCTTATGTAGATCTTGTATACAATCTCCTAATCCTATGTAAAATAAGCCCCGATCACATTGGAATTTATAAACTAATAGAGTATTATTATTATTAATGTTGATCGATGAGATTATTCAGTCTTCTTCTTGTATCATTACTGAAACATTTCCTTTGAATTTAAACTTCATGAAAATAGTAATTTTTACCCTCTCTTCTGTTTTGACTCCTTCATCTATAACCACAGGTTGTTTGATGAATTTGTCCACAAATTCGTCTGGATAACCATTTTCCATCAAACATGACTTCGAATTCTCTATTTGTCCATTCCTCAGGACTTGCGATTCTTCTTATCCTCTTTCCTAGACCAATTACTGAGTCAATTTTATAAGAAATAAAACTAGCTTAATGAAGATACTTCCCATTATCTTCTTCTTTTAAATATTTCTTAAAATTGATCCATCTTCTTTTCTGGTTAGTTTAACATCTAGTAAACTCAAAATACCATTAGATTCTCTTTCCATAGTGAATTTAATATTCGGCAAATAGTCAAAAGAAGGTTTTTCAGGATCAATCTAAGAAAAGAAAACCAATTATGCTAAATCTGATCTAATGCTTCAGTTGAATAATAATGAAATTTCAATAAGAAATAAAATCCCTCGAAAGTTTAATGGCTGCACTATTCATTCAATATGATTTCTGTTTTTCTTCGAAATTCGGCTCTATGAAGCAAGTTAAAAGCCTACTTGAAATCCATAAGCATTCTCTCTAGAACTAAAGCAAATACTTTTTTACTCAGTATTTTCATTGAGCTGCTCATATTCAAGTATCTTTAATTTTATCATTTTCAAAGAGAGACCACTGATGATCCTTTGAGAAATGCGCATTTGGTTCTAAATATATTTTCTTACATATTTCTAAATTATGTATTTAAGTGGATTTTTCGGACGTTTTTGAACATCTAAGTGAATCACCCGAACATAATATCCTTAGTGAGCGTTAGAAAACACCCATCCAAGTTATCTTGTTAATGAGGGGAAAAGTAAACCGGTTATAAAGTTGGGAATCTATGATTTTCACAGAAATCTCGATTTATTCGAATTTTTTAAAGATTTTTTGGAATCCTACTCATGTTGCTCACTTTTACCATTTGAAGAAAAAAAAATCTGAAAAAAAATTATTTTTATGAAGAATATGGTTAACACGATAATACGGCTATACATCAGATAAGATTCAGTCGAATTGATTTTTTGTCTAATCTTGATCTAGAAAAGCATCTTTTGATCAACCTTCAACTTTCAAATCAATAAAAATTTTCGGTTCAAAGTTCGAAAAAATGGGAATTTGAAAAATAACCATATTCTTCATAAAAATAATTTTTTTCAGATTTTTTTTTCTTCAAATGGTAAAAGTGAGCAACATGAGTAGGATTCCAAAAAATCTTTAAAAAATTCGAATTCTTGATGAAAAAATCGAGATTTCTGTAAAAATCATAGATTCCCAACTTCATATCAATTAGCTTTACATTTTAACTACCAACGATTGTTATGAAGATCAGATTTTTACAAAATTCTTTCATCAATAAATTGAATTTCATCAAGTTATTTTGGGATCGAGATCATTAGGCCCTCTGAAGAAAAAAATTTTTTAATGAAAACTATAACATGTTTCAAATCTCGAATTAGCGGTAAAATATTCGATGATCAAAAGTTTATCTTTAAGATCACGATCAGACAAGGAAACTGGATATCACCATCTCGATAAATTCGTCATTTTTCAGGCTTCAAGCAGTAAAAATGATCAAGAAATAAGAATCCGATTATTGATAACTGATTTTTTTCAATTTTTTTATGATCTAGGATTCAAAAATGTTAATCAAATTTGATTTCTTGATGAGGAACTGATAACTTTGTAAAAATCATAAATTCCCATCATCATCATATCAACTAGGTGTTAGTAAAATTTATAAGAGTAAAATTTTTGAGAGTATTCTGTATTATCAGTTTAAAAATGATATGCTAGACATTTTTCATGTATCTCTCCAATATTAATCTTGTCGGATAACCAAGTTCATTATTTACGAATTTCTTTTTTAAATAAAAATGTTCAAACAAGAATGATTTCATTAGACATTGAACTGATCAAATAAATACAAATTCTCTCTTTAAATATTCTGTTAAAAGATGAGCTTCCTTAATAATATTAATATAACAGAAAAAAAGAATAATGAAGTTACGCGAAAGAGAAATTCTCAGTTTAACCATGTATACTCATCAGTAAATAAATTTGAGAAATAAAGGTTTTCTTGCAAAGATTTTTGTTTGTTTGTAATCGTTGTCAGCTAGTGAAAAGAAATCTTGAGTTCAATAATCACAGATTGAAAGATATACAGGCTAGAAGAGAAGATTCTCTTTTTCGACAGAGAAAAGAGAAAGTCAAAAAAAGAAAATCAAAGATGAATATTTGATGTGACTTTGCTTTTTGAAAGTCTTCATGAGTTTACTATACTTTTTACTCTTTGGTTGTATTATGGATCTATTGCGATAGAAATAGTGAAGAGTCAAACTACTATTACACATGTTTATTGATTCTTTCAAGAGAACATTTAAAAGACTCTTCTGAGATTTGCTATTTCTTTGAATAAAAATAGGGTTTCGCTCGAATATTTAATGAAATGTTTTTTAATGACAAAATATGTTCAATATTTCTTAAAGTCCCAAAGGATTATTTTTCATCACTCGCATTCTATTTTATGTTGTGAATACGCTGATTAAAAATCGACTGTTATTTTATTCTGGAGTTATCGTTTAGTGATCCGAAAATTGGCTATCTTTTAAGTTTCAGCATATAAAGTTTTGGCGATTACACACGTATGATTACTCTGTATCGAAGTTCATTTTAAAGGCTTAAAAATGAAACTTTGGCTCCATAATTTCAATAATTACAAATCTTCAAATTTTACAGCATTACTCAAAATATTCCTAACCATTGTATGGCAAGGCATTTTGAAATTACCAAAATTGAATTCCTAAATTCAATTCAGAGTCTAAAATAAAGGGGTTAATACACTGCTCAAATATTTTTTAATCCACATATAAAGTAGATATCTGTGGACCCCATTTGTATTGATTTTCCTATGTCATTTTTGTCATTTCCAAGGCGAGAGTTAATCTTTGGAAACTTGTGGTCCTTTTTTATTCCAGGAAAATAAATTTTGTAAATCAAGAAAACTGAATTATTGTTTCTTAATTTTTAATTCTTTGTCTTAATTTTAGAATAAATGATCAAAGATACTCGGAAACTGACGCAAAGGTTTTTCATTTACCGATATAAATCGTAACATATACCACCTATGCTATCCTTGTATTTTTCGCGAGGTTGTCAAACTTCAAAATGTGTGAAAACATTTATGTGCATGTATATTAACAGTATATGATAGATAATATACATGTACCACTAATCTGTGTCATATCTACGCGTATTTTTTGATGATTGTCAAAAAATGTGCACACGAAGAAAATAAAATCAGCAATACAGTAGATATATCTGTAAAAGAAAATTTTTTTTTCTTGACATATTTCATTGAATGCGAATTTTATTTTACGCTAGAGATAGGTTGAATTGCGTATACTAATATGACATGCACAAGCGAACAAAATAAATGACAACTTGACGTTGCGCAAACTTTTCATTCTGCGTTTATTTCAAGACTTTGAGCTCAACCGTATTTTCATTTAGTAGTAGTTAAATATTTTCAACAAAAATACATTTTTAACTTTTTTCATCACATGTAATAAATAATAATTAATACTCCTTTTTTTAGACACGTGTCACTATTTTAAACAAATCAGAATGACATATTACACTAGCATGTTTAGAATTTTTATTGAACATTGTTCAAGACTGTGATGGAAGAAATGATAGGTAAAAAAATGACTGATAGGAAAATTAAGACACACAAACAAGAATTACTTTTATATGTGACAAGTTACTTTCCAACTGAAAATCTATCATCTCTCTATGTAATAAGTGTTAGTTATTAAATACGTACTCTTTATTTTGTATAACGAAAAAAAATATATAAATATAGTGTGTTTATGTCTACAGAGGCATATGTCATAATCATATTATAGTAGTGGGATTTCTTATTGTCACTTTTCCATTCTCCTCTATAGAAATCCATCTATCCATCTATATCTGTTTAGTTATATAACATCATCAATGTGTTAATAAAGAAATTCATTTTTATTTTGACTTTTTTTTCAGAGAGGTATTACTAAAGTCTCTGCATCTGTACATTTTTCAGTATTTTTATTATCATTATTATTCGGAATTATGTGTATATGCTAATAGGTATACTCTACCTTTTTATTATACTGTTACTAATGTTGTTTTCATTCATATATATTAGAATATATATACACAATTGCATAGAAAATTGTATCTTCGTGTTGTATATCTATGATAGACATGCATACATGTGATTGCCCTTCTATGATTGGCTCAGAGGCGTTGACGAGAAAGAGATAGATAGAGGAGTGAGGGAAAGACATGCCATTTTTTATAACAGCTCGTCATATATTAACTTGCAGTTGTTTTTCCATTCTATTCTAACGACATTCTCACATATAAAGATTGATATAAATCCCACATTCACACATTGTTCTCAGATATTATATTTTGAGAGTCAAGAAAAAATATATATAATCAACAGTGATACCAATAGAAAAATATATAAATAATCGGAGAATGATGAAAACGGTTTAAAGTATCACCTTCAAAGATATAATTTGACAAAAATTAAGGAATTACTACCAGTCAATCATGGTCTTGTTACCAAATCTAGAGGTACAAACTGTACTGTCGTTACAATGTCCAAAATGTAATTATCATACACATTGGATGAACAAATTGGAAAATCATTTTACATCAGTTCACAAGACAGAAAAGTGTCAATTTCAAATATTCCAGTGTAATCTCTGTCAGAGGGTGGCAACATCAAAAACTTTTATACAAGAACACTTGCTCATTTGTCATAGAGATGTATTTTCATTCTCGCCAAATATTAATTATTTTTCTAGTCGAAATGATTCTGATGTTGACGAACTGGAAGAAACAGAAGATGAGGTCAATCAAACAGATTTATTACGTCTAACACTCCTACAGAGGCCAAAGTCAACTTCAGCCATATTAGAACCATCAAAGGCACCACAGTTATCAAATAAAAATTTGTCTATTGTCTTCAATGGTTTCTTAATTGGACAGAATTATAATGAAACCACGTCCGTTTATGATCAAATAAAACAAGAACTATTAAAGTATTCCCCAGCCGGTTGTCTTTCTCCAAACTCACCAGTTACGAGTAAATCAAGTAAACAGCCGAGTTTTCGAGAAATCGTCAATTGCATTTTCTGCAATTTCACACCTCGATCACAGGATGAACTGTCAGAGCATTATAAGCGTCATGGAATTATTTCGTTGAATGGTGACGCTAAATCGCCCAACTCTATGGTCACTAGTAACGGTGCCAATGAGGAGCTCGATAAGACAGCTCAAATTGTCAAACTTAATGATGTGAGTTTGTTTAGAACCTTGAAAAATATCTCTATGAAATTAAAGAAAAAAAGTATACATGATTCCTTTAATTTTGGTCAAGTGTGTAGAAGGGAAAAAAGAAATTTCCTTAGATGCGATGGACAAGACGAAATGACAATCATTTTTTTATCTTCTTTTGACATTTTGTCAATCAAGAACAGAAATTAATGAGTGATGCTTCTCAAATATAAAAAAAGATTATGGGATATATATGCCTGTATATTAACGTTTCATGAGTCTATCTTTCTTAGCTATATATAGGACTATCCTGAATAAAATCATACTTTTTCTTGTATACTATTTATTTTTGGAGGGAGTTTTGAGTAGAAAAGGATGAATGAATGAAGTTGCTTGTTTTAGATTATTTCCCTATCTCTCTCTCTCTCTCTCTCTATTTAAGGTTGGGAGGGAAGAGGATGGTAGATTTTGATGGACGAGCTCAAATTGGACTGACAATGTGAAGTGAAACGGACTGGATTATTATTTTTCTTTTGATAAATTAGTATTTACTCAGTTTTATTCTTCTTACTTTGTATTGCCTTTTTCAAAAGTGACCTAATTTATTCTTCTCTTTGAGTTCCCCAAACAAATGGTCATAAGTTGCTTCATAATAGACATGGAAAGTAGTGAGGAATGTCTATCAATATAGACATGATTATTCAATCTTGTTATGTATAGGAATGTAACCTCTATTTTACAATTGACATGAAAATAGTTATGATAATAGTAATAATAGCAATCACATCTTCATTGATGACGAGAGTCATTCGTGTACAAAACTTTCCATGAACATGAATATTACAAACAGTAGGTGGGAAATCTGATTACCATTTTATACTATACTTGTGTGTATTGTACTAACTACCCAAAGGGATAAAATAAAATCAAACCAATGTCATTATTACAAGTAGTATTATTACTTGGAATGATGTAACAATAAGCAAGAAAACTTGATTTTCTTCTCTCACACATTTCACAACTGTACTCCACATGGGGCGACTCTTTTTTTGGTGGGGTTGCATGTTCAAAAATTTCCTTTCTCCTGATGATGAAGAAGAGAGAAAAGTAGATATTTCATGTTGAAAATTAGGCATTTGTTCTCTCGGTTATTTGCTTCGCATCTTATTTAATTCTCATATTCATTTCTCAGTTAAAAGAAAACAAGACTTTTTTTCTATTCTTGAAAAAATATATGTTAAAAGGAGTAAAAGAAAAACAATAAAAACGAGATGCATTTCAGTAGTAGTAATTTTATTATTATTAGGGGAAAAATCAATGTCAAATAGAGAAAATAATAGAATCAAACATGAAAATGATGATGTGATGGTCAATGACTAATTTTTTTATTCCTCTTTATCCCAACAACAAATCTGTTTCCCCTATCACTCACTCATGTGCTTTCCCTTAGGATGGAAATTGTCTTTTTTATGGTTATTTCCCATCTTTCAATTTTCTTTTAACTGACTACTTCTTAGTAGAAAAATGTATATTTTATTACTGAAGTTTTACTCTTTATCACTGTTTAACTCCAATTGGGTATATGTACTATCTTCGACTAATAAAGTCCATATCAGGTTATTATTGCATTTAAAATTAGAAAATATGATGATCACAAAGACGGTCTAAAATAAACTCTTGAGGAGAAAGTATTTGTGAATATTTATTGACAAGCTCATTTTACTTTTGTAATCTTTAAAAGAAGAAAGAAACAGATGTGGGCGGGGGTATAATTTCAAAATTGCAAACATTATTCAACTATGCTCTCTTTTTATAGGTAGCAAAAGATGTATAAATATATACTCATATGTGAACCGAGCAGTAGATATTTGATGAAATAGATGATTTTTTCTGCTCAACTTGACTTTTTCTTGTTCTTTTATTTCTTCTCTCTCCGTCTTTCTTATCGAAAGGATGATTTATTATTAATATTGTTAGAAAATTGATTTTGATTGACATTTGGTACGACTGTTGGTGATTGAAACTTTAAAACTCTACTTTCAAGTAGATGATTCTTTCTTGGTAAAACAGAAATGAAGAAAGAAAGAGTTTACATGAGTTAAGTCTTGAGAACTACTACTACTGGGAATGAATAATGCTTTATTGGTATGTATGGTACATCTCTTTTAATGTATTAGTAAAACGTAGAACAGTGTATATATACAGTGTAAACAAACAGGAAAAAAGGGAGCATAGATTGATAGTTTGAGTTAATCTGATTGATAGACTACTGACTGACTGACTGACTGACTGATATGTACGGAAGATTAGGGGTTGGCGGTGATGATATCTATAGGACAACAGAAAAACAGGATACAAATACAGAATGTAATAAAAAAATCTACTCAAGATAGATTGATATATTTCTGAATGTAAATAGCAAAGGTACACAAATGAGAAGAGTCTATGTGTGTAATATAATATAATTCCTCTGGGGCATTTTGTATGTATGCATACATGCATGTAATAATTCTCTTCTCTCATTTTATGTGCGTGCGTATTCTCTTCTTTTGTATTGTATTTTGTTTGTTTTGAGGGATTGTTGAAATGAAAAAAAGAATGAGTACAAAAATGGGGGGAGAGGACAGTTGGGAGAGAGATTCTTTTTGAGTGATAGCTCTCTCCTCTGTCTCAATCTATCATCAACTTTGTGTATGGATTATTTTTTACTCTGCATATTGAAGCATACGACCAGACTAGTCTTTCTCTCTCTAACTGAGGTTATATGACGACGATGATAATAATAATGATGATGTAGTTTATGTTGAGCATTGTATTTATTGGGGGATGAGTAGACAATTTTTTCTTTCTTTCCCTTATGACTCATAATTATTCATAGGGTAGGATTGTGAGGGATTGCTGTATTTATTATTGACAAAGTGTTGACGTGAAAAAAATGTAAATTGAAAATCTTACAAATTTACCCTTCTTTTTACCAAGTTTTGGCCAATATTTTCAAGACGCATCTGCAATCTGAGAATAAATGTGAAAGGGTCAAAAGACTAGAATTTGGTTATTTGGCACAAATTCAAAATTCTTGTCTTGCTGAAAGAAAAAAAGTATTTCAATGTAGAATTTTACCATATTTATTATTTACTAAAGAAATCTATCGATTAATCGTAGAAATAGAGTGAGGTATTTCTTTCTTCTTTTCTTTCTCTGCTCATAGAAATTATTCCAAAAAAACTTTTTTTTCTCTCTCATTTTTAAAAGCATAATGTAACAAATTTTTTTTCTTCATTGTTCATGTTTCTTCTTCTACTTCTTCGTCACTATCATCAGTTGAAGCTTTTTCCTTTATTCCAAAGTCTCTGTTCATCTATCATTCTTTAACAAGTTTTTCGTGTCAAAGAAATGTATCTGCTTTCAATCCTTGACAATTGCCTCAGCAAATCGACGTATGAAACTGTATTTGAAAGATTCGATTAATTTGTGGACAATCTTCACAATCTATTATTTATTATACAATAAGAAAATTCCCAAAAGATGTATGATAATCTATATTTTTTCGGGAAATAAGGCACCTCGTCATCTTCTTTTTTTTAGGAAAGAAAGACATTAATTCTTATTCCTCGTGCACTTGTTATTTATTACTATTCATCAACCCATCCCTCTATAAAAGCATAAAAAGGTATTTTTTGGGATTTTCAATCAAATCAACTTCAGCACCTTTATTTCCAATAATTAGTTGATAAACCCTTTATTATTTGTTATGCTTTCCCAATATACTAATATCCTCCCCTCCTACTTCCTATATTCTGACGACGTGTCTTCTTCTTCTTCTCCTTTCTCCCTATTCAAACCCTTTTCAATTGGTAGCATAACTTCATAAAAATAACAACACACACACACCAGTCCTCACCAACCCTATCAATTTCATACATCTTATCTTTTCTCCTATGGTCATTTTTTATTCCTTGAATAGATTGATTTGTTTTATATATTTTATATCTTCTTCTATATAGCAGGACAATCTTGTTTTTTATTTTATACAATTTTGAAAATAGTAGTTTAAAATTACTTATAAACACACTGTCCAGTTTGTGACCTCGGACAAGTAAGGAATGTTTGTGTGGGTGTCTTTCTTGTGGGTTTCATGGTTTATAATTTCTATATTAATTCTTCAAATTAATATTCTCCTACCAAACAATGACTGTTTTAGGAATCTTTTTTTGTATGAATGGTCAGAAGGGTATGAATTTTGAAATCTAGCACATATTTTATTTTCAAAAAAGTTTGGAAAACCATAAATTTCTCTTTATTTTCCCCTTGTCGTTGTTGAGGGGAACAGAAATTTCTTCTGGTTTTTAAATTAAGATAAAATTTCTTCTATAGCTTCTCTTCCAAAGGAATATATGGGTAGCAAAACAGCATTTTTTATGATTTACAATGCCTACTATCAATCAAGACATACTGTCGATATGAACAAAAAATATGTATAGAGTTTATAAACAATTTTAGCTACTCTTTTATTTTAGAACAGGAAAACATAGGCAATTAATAATTTTTTCCTCTTGGTACTTGCTTGACATGTTCTTTTTATTTTCTCCTTTTTTGACACCTTCTCTGCTACATCTTTAAGATAAAAATACTTTCATTGTGAAGCATGTCTTTGGATATTGAAAAAAAAAATTTTAATAAATGTATCAGAAGTGACTTTTTGGATACATGCTCTTTTTTTACAGCACACATATCCAAGATATTTCAAGATGTTCTGTTGTCATAGAACTGTATTGTGTAAAAGAGGAAAATTTTACTTCTTTCAATGGAAAATGGCTATGTTAAAATAAAATATTACTCAAATTGCCTCTTCATTTAGAAATACAGAGTAAAAAGATAGGCTAATCCTAATACTATCATCATGAAGCCTTTTTCTACCTTGTTCGAATGTAATTCTACTATGTCGAGTTTGAAGTTAACGAGGAGACAGCGTTCATTTTTCTTCTATTTTTTTTAATTTATTGCTTCCCGGATTTTTGTTGACAACTTTTATTGCTTCATCCTATTTATTCTTGTTGTTGTTGACAATGTCGCTGTTTTTTTCTAATTCTTTCTGGCATTTGGCCATTTCTCGTTTGATTGATCTTTCCCCCTTGTTGAAAGACAATTTGTAACTGTCAAACAATCGTATGTTAGTTTGTATCAATTAATTCCATGAAATCTCCCCACTCTGCCTCTAACTGCCAAACGATGTGTCTACTCTCCTGCTGCCTACCATTCCTTGATTGTTTTATGGTCCTCTTTTTTTGGTATAATAAAATTAAAATTTCTTGTTGTCAGGAGTCATCCTTGTATGATGGTTGAACAGAACAAATAAGGAGACACATTTCCAGTTTTTATTGCCGTAACCCATGTTCTATGAAATTTTTCTACAAGATATATATCTTTGATATGTGTTTGTGTTAACACAATGATAATAATACAATTTGTGACGTGAATCTGAGCGATTTCATACTACAATATACAAAAGAGACATTTTGGCCTCCACTTAATGTCATAAAAACCCTTTCTTCCTCCTTCATTCCATAATATATTCCCCCCAACTGAGAATGACTTTGTCAGAATGAGAAACCTATTTTTTCAAGTTGAGTTTTTTTATGACTTTTTTCTTCCTTCATGTCAGTAAGTTACGCATAGCAGAGGACAGAGAATGTCATTTGCAGAAATGAATGAATGTGTGTTTGCTTACATTACACACACATAAACGGGGGTAAATGTTAATTTTTCAAAACAAAATGATGGAAAAATTTAATACATTATTTTGACGTTTTTATAACCCGTCAATCTACTTTTGGAGGATGAATTTTTAATCTTATTTACTGAAAAATAAAAAAATGTTATCTTCTCTGATAATACAATAGATAACATAGTTTTCATTTCAAGAAATCATACAACTCACCTTGCCAAAAAACAACTTTGCGCAAAAGTTGAACGCAACGAGCATATTTAGTTAAATCATACCTTGAAATAGCATGAAAATAGATCAAAAATAGATTTGGTCTGGTTCTGTTATTTTAACAACTTGTGAAGCATTTTATGACGACACAAAATAAAGATACAACCACCAAAACTAGATCTTTGCTCATTTTGTTTTATGAGCACAATGTGTAACTCTCAATGTCTAAAATGATTTCTATGATGGTTGATAAGCTAACTTTCTTGTTTGTATGGATTAGAAGGCGTAATTTAAAATATTAACCACACAAAACGATAGCGTTAGATAGAATTCATTGAAGTCATATATACAAAATTTTGCTTATATATAACATTTATCTATAAAAGCCATAAGAATTTCACTGGACAAGTTATTCATCTTTTTCTTTTATATTTCAGATTCTTAAAGGTCTATCATCATCATCAACTACAACTGAGCCTGATACAAGCAAATCTAATCCATCAGTTATGAATTTGACACTGAATAAGCAGAGCATTAAAAAGCCTTCCCTTTCAACACAGTCGTTAATTTCGAACAATAGTCTGCCAACCAATTTCCTTCAAGCTCCTCAGCAGATTTCCCCAGAACTTCTCTTAGCTGCCAATTGTCTTGCTACCGGTGATTTATCAGCCAAAAATCAACAAAGTTTTAACAATGATGGTAAAAAACGCAAACTAGATCCGATCCTTAATGCAGGTACTACAGGTGGAGGTCAACCTAGTCCAGCTCAGTTGTTATTAAACAATCAACTCTTGACTCAAACTCTCAATGCTTATTGGCGTAATAATAATTTACACCAGCAAGGCAATATGTCCGCCAACCAACAAGGCAATCCCCTTCAAAATACTCAGCAACAGTCTCAACTACCTACCCAGTTAACAGTCCCTACAAATTCTACTCATAATCTTATTAATTCTGGTGCCATTCAAGCTTGGTACAATTCAAATAATAACAACAATTCTTCCAATCAACAGACTCTCCCAACAGCAGCTAATCCCATGTTCCCAATAAAAATAGATATTGATAGCCTTCAGTCTATGACAAATAACAATAATGTCCAACAAAATGGAACTATACCCGGAGGCAATAATAACTTGGCAATTATGATGGCAGCAGCATTGGCTCTATGTAATAACAATAACACTGGTATTCCATCTACAGTTCAACAGTTAAATCAGGTCACCAATTCCCCAAGTACAACTACAACAGCCCCATCTAATAATACATCAAATGGCCAAAACGGCTGCCAATCCCAACAACAAAATTCTGATGATCAAATGGATATAAGCAGTAATCTTCAAAGTGGTCTTGTTAGTTTAGCGAATCAAAACCAGAATTTTATAACGACAGTGAATACGTCTCATTCAAATCCCACCTCGAATGCATCAACAAATTCGAATAAAATGAAAAATTCAGCCGTCTTTCAAGAGAATGATTCTAACGATAATGCTATGGACAGTACGACAAGCCAAGAAAATAATAATTCTCGTAATGGTGAGTTAAGAATAATATTCCTTAAACTAGCACTTTTTCTTTAACTTTAACATGGACTAAGCCTAAAATAGTTCGAATTACTATAGATTGAGATGGAAAAAGATCAGAAAAGAATAGCTTGATTTATGAGAAGTTGGAAAAATAAACATGTGGTCTTCTTTGAGTAGAGAAATTAATGTAGACTCAAAGGATTAAAGGAATTAAATAGAGGATGGCAGTCTGTTTAGGTGAAAATGTGTCTATCTCTCTGTGTTTGTGTGTACGAAAAGAGTCCATCAAACATCAGATATGTTGTTGACCACCACCTCTAGGCAACTGTTCTCCTGTGTAGATGTCTCTCTTCAACAACTCCTACTCAACAAATAATAATTTATATTTGCGTCGATGATTGTTGGTTTGAGTATGATGAAAATTTATAGGCCCATTTCATAGATATATACAGAGTGTACATTGAACATGCTCTTATAACTCAGTTGTATGTTTCTACCTGTTCTCAGTTCACTTAATTCTCATTCAATTCATGTTGTAGTTTTTTTGGAATTTAGCTGAGAGCTCTTACCACTTACTTTCAAAGTCAATGAGGTAGTCAAGACTAGCAAAATGTCAATAAATTTTTATTACCTTTTTTTCTGCACTCTTTCTAATTCGCGTTCTCTTTCTATCTGTCTCAATATATACGTGTATTCTCTAGCATAAACTTGTGTCAAAATTTTTATATTTTTTTTCATGAAGGCGATAATTAAAGTTTTCAGTGACCTCTCGTAGTTCTCAAAGCATCTTTCTTATTCCGTAATGAGCACATTTCAATTTAAATTTAAATCGAGAAAAAGATGTCCTTTGATCTTTGTTGAGTTGTTCAGCTTTCAAGATGGAAAATTAATCTCACCAATCAATCATTAAATTTACAAAGAACTGCTGTCTACTTCAAAATTCACAATTAAATGAAAAAATGGCTCCTTTAGAATATTCTTTCCAAAGCGTGTTCAAATGATTGACTGTGACTATACTCTACGAGAATAATCGAATATATATTTTTCATTGTCTTGAATAAAATTATTACGCAAATATCCAATAGGGGACTATGAAGCCATACTAAGTATTTCTATTTACTTTTACACTCGAATTCTGATCATTTGTGTGTATTTGTGTAAAAAAACATGGCATAAAGGAGTGATCAATCATTCATTTCGAATCGTCAGTCTTAACTAAAAACGTAAAAACACAAGATAAGGCTAAAATTTGTGTGGAATAAAATAGAATATATATATATATCCCAAACACATTTTCTATGCATATTTTTTTCGTGTGCTTGATTGACAATTTTTCTTTCCTTCCATTAATTGTCAAATACAAGCGTACACTTTGACTAAACTGAGAAGACATTGTGGTGAAAGGAGATTACAATCAAGAAACTTTCTTAAGTCTCCCTAAATAAATAGTGTGTTTTATTCTTTTCCCCTGTGCTATGGTTAAAGTAAATATCAAGGGTGAAGGGGATGCATTGCATAGGACAGGAAGAAAACCACATTTCTCTTGGTGTGGGCTACTACTGCTCTACTTTCATTTACTCTCTCTGTGTCTTCCTTTGTGAATGATGGAGTTGGTATAAAGAAATGGATTTGGGAACAAATTTCATCTTGCAAGAAAAGAGAATGAAATGAAAATATGGTATGATTTGACTCTATATCCACCCACACTACAAAATCTCTGCATTGATGATGAAGAATAACAACCAAAGCGTAGAGGGAGACGTGACAATTTGAAGGAATGATTGTAATTTTCATCGATAGATTTCTGAGGGATTTATTTGTTTCGAAATAAACATGTGTTTGTCACCTGTTTTTATTCAAAAAATTTGTTCATTTCAACCTTTTCATAATTCGTCATCAGTATTACCAAGCTGTCAGTCTTCCTTTATCTCCTTAGAATTCCCAAAAAAATGTGTTGTTTTCTTTTCATTTTGCAATCTCGAAATGCTTTTAATTTTAATATTCTTTAACGATTATATTCCTTTCAGCTCGTACATCAGCCAATGGTGAGGGAAGTGAAGATCTTGAAAATTTTGAGAACAACTCATCAAATTGTTCCTCAGTTTCTCCAAACACTACCACTACCCCTAAAACATCCCAAAGTTTACCTTATCAAATGTTAGATAATGACAACTGCAAAGATGATGACAGCATTAAGGATTTATCAGCTCTCGGTGGCGGTATCTTTAATATTCGTAGATCTGTTGGTCTATCAAGGACAAATCTACCCTTTCCAGCTAGAAAGAGGCTTTTTGGTTGGTTGGTGGATCATCTTAGAGAGCCGTATCCATCGGAAGAGGAAAAATTAATGCTTGCTATGGAGACAGGTCTTTCTAGGACAACTGTTAATAACTGGTTTATTAATGCAAGACGTCGTTATGTTAAGCCTTTAATGCAAGGTCGTCTTGTCCTACAATCAGGTGTATTCAAAACTGTCAACCAATCCGAGCAGAATAATCAGTTCGATCAGAATAATGAGGATAAAATCTCAAAATTAAAGAGTAACCTTTCACCAATGCTGAACGCCAATCAGAACCAGACAAACAACAACTCCTCTGCGCAAGATGCAATTTCAGCAATGGCTATGGCTGCTGCAGCGTTGGCTAACGTTCGTAATAATTCTGGGAATGCTAATAATATTTTTAATTTAACCTCTCAAAATAATACAGTACAACCGCAGAAACTTGAAGGCAATTGTGACTAAAATGATTTCAAGTCTAAGATTCTTCTCCTAATAAATAAGCGCACAATTATTTGTCAGAAATAATATGATGAAAAATAATTTTTTTTCCTTTGACAAAATACCCATTTTCTCTTGTATATCGAGGTTTTTTTTTCACTTGAAAATCATTGTAAAAAGATATTGATTGTAAATTTATATGAAATGCTCCCACTAAAAAAAACCCTTTTACGGATTCCTAAATTTGCCAATTTGTTATAGAAAAAAACGTTTATTTGCTCATATTCTTTTAATGGAAAAAAGGAAGGAAGAAATTACGTGAACTCGTCATCTTTACATTATTGTTGCTGAGAGTATTTATCATATACACAATTGTTGAATTGTTTTAAGAGTTTTAAAAATAACCCATACCCTTCCCCAATTAAATTCGGAACCCCTTATCCCTTATATACATGACCATGGATCCAAATTTCAGTGAATTTTGATCGTTTTTTTATATTCTATAGTTTTTTGATCCGTATTTCATTAATTTATTCACTAATTGCAAACAAAGAAGTCGTGCTCATATATATACAGTTGTGGAAAAGATATTTTATCTTTCCGATAAATACATGAAAACAAATCCAAAAAAAACTTTTTAATATTTATATATTATACAAAAAAATATTTCAAATATTATTAATACAAAGAATTTATACAGGTTGATTTTTTTGGATATATTGATGACAAAAGAAATTTTAACAAAAATATATATCATTATTAATACAAAAGAAAAGTTTTTCTTTATTAAAATTAAGACGTTCAATTTGAGAGGAATACGAGCTAGTTGACAGGGTCAGTCGAGATTTATGTTTGGCTTTTTCGAAGCAACTGCCAGGTATATTGAATCTGCCTTGTGAAATCTGTAAGATAGATAAAATAAAAAAAATTAATAGATCTACTCTAAAGTATATACAAAAATATAAAATAATATTTTTTATTTAGAGCTTATCTCAAGATGCTTATTCACATCCAGGAGTATATTCAGGCTTTTATTATAAGCTTGGATATGTTTTTCAAAATAAATAAAACTTCGTAGGAATATATAAAATAGAACTCATGTTTTGAGACATGTTTTGGCTGCAAAGTTGTCTGGCTCATTGTGTCCTAACCAACAATAGGCAGATTTCGAATCTTCTGCACGGTAGAATTTGAAATTATTTTCTAGATATTTCACCTAAGAGTTTAAAGTAGAACTTTCAGCTTTATTCCTTATTTATTTATTACTTGTCAGTGTCTTCTTAGTGTCAAGGACCATGTGAATCAATAAATTTTGATGATTTTTCGAAGAAAAGCGGTACTTTTAACTTGAAATTTTAGCCTTAGTACGGCCTAATTTTTAGAACTAAATTGATTCCTAACAAGATGAATTCGTAAATTCACATCAGAAAAGGATTTCTACTTATTATAATCAGAACGATCGAAAGAATTTCAATAGAATCATGTAACTAAAACACCAGAATAAAGGTTAACAATCTTTTTGATTAAACTCTAGATTCAGGACCCTAATTGGGCATGAATATTTTAAGATATCATCTCTATCATACGTCAAAAGCATGCTTTACTAACACAATTACAGTTGATTTTTGTCAAAATGTTAGTTTTTGTTTAAAACATTTTCTTAAATCTACTACCCAGGATCCCTATATGGATAATAAGTTAGAGAGTATAATTGCGTAGAAATAACTGTAGAATCTTAATTAGTAATTAATAAAATTAATAAAAAATTAATTCAACAAATCAACAAACTTGAACCAGATGTAGTTGAGAGGTAATGTTGTTGCATGCCAGATAGCATGAGCATCCAAGAGGTCAAAGATTGGTTCAAAGTCCAAAACTTCAAGTAATGCGGCCAAACCCAATAGAATCGACGTACGCAGGGCATACTTGGTGTAAACTTTTTGACTTAATTCTGTCATCCAAATTGACCACATGAGCCAACCACCAAAGTTTAATACACCTGCAATAAAAAATTATGATAATTCTCATTATCTTTTATTTCGGCTGATTTTGGATTGAAGGAAAAAATTTTACTTTTCTAAACATGGAATGAAAATATTGCATAAAGCTTTTCAACCAAGTGTTGATAATTTACTTTTTGAATATATTTCCATGTGGTTACTTACAAGTATATACCCGAAAAATATATTACAATCCAAATGCTGATAGTCATTTTTTCATTCAACAGAGCAGGTTATGAAATTTTATTTCAAGTCCCATAAGTATAGAACACATTAATACATTGAAATAACGATTTATTCCCAATTTAATTTAATGTATTTTGAACATCTCTCTTCATTCCAGCTAGAAAGTTTTCAAGTAAGCAATTATTAATGTCAATTTCTGCAACACTCTTATTAAGGGTAATTTTAAACTTTTCAAAATTTCCATTTGGATCAAGACCCTTCAATGTCTCAGGTAATTGCATCAAGACTTTCTCGACAATTTCTTTACCAAAATTAGTATTCTTTGCGATTATATTTTGACCATCACAGGCCTTGATGAGTTGAGTGTAAGAGTCAAGTAAGATTTTATATCCAACCATAAAACTGGCATCGTCCTTGTATTTATTTATAAAGTACATCAGTCGATTTTCAGTGGTCTCCTGATCCCAGGCTAGCGAGCTAATTGCAATAGTTATGCCTTCCTTGTGATTCATAGTGGCGAATTTAATGAAAAATAGATATAATTCATATATAGATTCCTTTTATTTATGAGAATTCTTTCGTAGCCAATGGTTTATAATCATCAGACATATTTTCTTCATCTTCGTCAAATAAACATACGAACAGCAATAAATTTTATTCTGTCAATGAAGAAATCTGCATAATCAGTCGTTCGGCTATATTGTTTGTAATTTTGCAGTTCATTTAACAAATTCCATATAGATAATAAAGGCGTCAAGAAACTCTCAATTTTGCTATTAAAATAATTCAGAAAAGGATTTACTCAAGTCTGAAGAAAACACTCTTAGTTTATAAGTTTCAATGTGGCTGTGGTTCAACTTATCTTGGAGGAACAGTTAGAAAACTTATGACTAGGACAAAGGAACATCTTTCAAAGAATACTTCAGTTCATAAACCCTTATTATATAGTGGTGCTGACAAACTCTATTTTATAAGAACTGATCAGACTGAGGATTAAAGAGAAATTCTTTAACAATACTATAGTTTTGATAGCTATTAAAACAGATCTGTGTGTTCAAAAGAACTAGAACAGATTCTCTTGTACTACCCTGACCCTTGTGAGCTCTTTCATGTTTTGCAAGTCCTAGTGGGTTATTTCTATCACATATTCATTCAAGGCTCAGAAAATACTTCATTTTCCACCCATTCGATAGGAAACTTAATATTCTCCTGAAATACGCAAAGATCTCAGTTCTATCATTCGTTAAACATGTGCTTTAATAATTCAAAGAAAGTTTATTTTTATCAAAAAATGATTTTTTTTGATAACGTTTTTTTCAGGAATATTGGTAAAAACTTAGAGAGTACTATTATCAAGCAATAATACACCCCTAGAATTCAAATTTGCTAAAGATTGAATGCGAGTCATAAAGAAATTCTTGCATTCTCCTCTTTTTATAGAACTTGATTCTTTGAATAATTTAGAAAAGTGGAAATAAGGGTATTTTCAACACTAAATTTACATTTTTCATCAGTAGTGTCAGTTTGAAAATGATAAAAGTTCAAGAAAACTTTGAATCAAAAGCTTGAACTCACCAGCTGTAATATTGACGGTCATATTATAAGCGTAATCAAATCGAATCATACTCAAATAATACACATGATTTGAGTAGAACAAAATGAACACGAATCCGACCAGATAGGTTACGAGTCGCTGACGATAGAAAATTCTGTAGATTAATGAATAGAAAGAAAACAAGACATATGCCAGAGCTGAGAAGTAGTCCAATGCCTGGATTGAATGATGTTTTAGAATTAATTTTCAATAATAAGATAATTATAAAGATATTACTTGCCTCAGTAAGGTTTGTATCTCGAATGTGAAATATGGTCGAGCATATCCAAGCGTTGATTCCAAACTGAAATTAAGAAAAGAGTTTTATAAGCGAATATTTTCAATAATTCTTTAAAAACTCAGGATAAACTTGGGAAAAAACAACATTTTCGAGAAAAAATTTGGATTCATGTTAAACAAACTCTAGAATCACTCCATTAGTATGAATAAAATTTTGAAAAACTATGGTAATTTTTAATACCAACTGGCTATAAATTTCTATTAATTGATCCCTGATATGAAAATTTATGTTGATTTCATAATTATGAGGGTTATCAATAATTATTATTTTTAGGTTCACAATTAGAAAAGGAAATTGTTTGTCACCCATATATTTCTGATAGACCTTTCATTTTCAAAAATTGGGAGAATGATGAACTGGATAATTTTTTTGAGAGAGTATCAATAAAATGTTAATCAAGATGCCATTTGTTTGAATTCTCAATGAATAAACAAATCAGTAGTTTTTCGAGATTTCCAAAAAATCAATATTTTTCAAGTAAACATTATAAACTGAATAGAAAATTTCTAAATAAAGGTGCGAGAAAATTCTGAAAAATGAGCCCTGTCCTATTTTTAAAAAGGTTTTCCTTTACCTATAGTCTATACTCTCTAGGCTATAGAAAATATTTTTTTATGGTTTAGTAGAAAAGTGATTGTAGCAAGACTCCCAATTTTTGATAGAAAAAAAACAAAATATGAATAATAATGGTATTCTAATTAAAATGAAAAAAGGGTGTTAATTGTATCAGTTTATAATGAAATTAATTAACTGAATCAATGCAAAATCGGTTCACAAAAATCGATAGATAACCTAAAATAAGAACATACCAAGTGATAAAAGAACCATATCCTGAACATAGGAGATTTGGTGGGGACAGTTCGGGAGAATCTAATAAGAATTTCAATCTGAGAAATAAGGTTGAATATTGAAAATATGGAGGAGAAAAACTCTTGAGCACCAAATAGTCTTCTAAAAGGCCATTTTCCATGGAACTGAGGTTGACTTTGACCGGCGTTACGAAAAAGTTCAACAGTATACCACATGCATATATAGCGACATTCTCCATCACAACGAAATGAAATTGAGTTTTCAAATGTTAACATTACATGATTCGGAGCATATGAAGCCATTTTAGGATACAAGTTATTTTTACATGATTTTTCAATGCAACTTTCAAGACATTGCCTATAAATAGGATGGCTGTCACCCTGCGAGGAAAAAACTATATCAATAAAAAAAATGAATGTAATCAAAAAATTTATCATTTAAAAGTAAAAATGTAAAGTTTTTTTGTGAGTAGATTAAAAACATGGCAAAATTTTAAATCTTGATGATTTTTGCTTTCATTATCTTTTCCATAATAATAAGCCACGCTAACTCTGTTCAAAGCGATATAAAGACTCTATTGCATAAACAATTTCGTGTGTATAACAGCCTTTCAGATGTCTTCTCGTATTATTCAAATAACTTGAAAATTTTCAACTTTGACGGCATTTTCGGATTTGTTGCTTGCTCGGATGTTCTCTATGACATTTGTCATTTGGATATTACCTTTGAATTTATGTCTAGCAAGTTGTATCAGAAAATATGTCATTTATCGGATGAATTTTTCTACATAAGGAATAATGTGCTACCAAATATACTTGATGATATTGAAGATCAAGAGCTTCATTTCGTCTATAATTTGAATTGGAAAATGCATTACGGAGCATCTAACAGTTACCATAATTACACAATCGATTATAACCCCCCAGATATTACTGAAGATTTTACAGATTTTTGTATAAAGCAAGTTTCAATTCAAAAAGATAATTGCAAATTTCATCAAAATTGCATCAACTTTTTGATGAACAAGGGTCTAAATTCATATATTGTTACTCATCAATTATTATTTTTGGATACTATTTATCGATCAAATTGCAAAGAAAACTTCAAAATAACTCTCAGAAAATTCAAACTAACTTTTACAGATTTATTCGATCAATATTGCAGTATAATAATTGACGAAGCACAAGATCTCATCAGGGAAGATATTGATCCTTCATACTGGGATCTTATTAGTGAACAGAGTAAGTTGAGACGAAATAATTTTCTGTAATTCTGTCTTTTATTAAATATCTTTAGTTGCTCTTTGCACTTTGGTTGGATACCATCGCGGTCTCCAATTAAATTTTATTGACAAAGTTTTGTCATTTCAAAAAAAAGAAGGCTGTTTCTCAATGGAAAGAACTCTTGAAGAGACAGAAGATCCAACTCAAAGAAAAGTCTTAAAGGAACATTATCATGATGGTTAGTTCCATCTCGTGAAAACCAAAATTCTATAAACTTTAAAATCAATTTTGAATTATTTCAGATGGATGTTCCTCACATAATACAGCTGTAGCAATTGTCCTTTTAGCTGTATACTTGTATAAACCATCAATCGAATTGACTAGTCGTGAAAATATTGACGAAATGAAATACTGGCTTGCTACAAGTGAATTCAAGTTAGTTTCTTGTGAAAATTTTGCATTTACCGGATGTTATATATCTTATTTTTTCAACATTATCGATTTGTCTATTAGTTCAAATTCATTTCATGAAATTAATTTTTCTTCAATACAGACTTGATTGATCTATAATTTCTCTAAAGATAGGGAAAAAAATATAATATTAAAAAGGAGAATTAGTTTTAATAAATTATATAGGGGTCGACATAAAAAGCATACAGTTGGAATGGGGCAAATACCAATTTTAGTTTTCAATCTACTTGAACAACTCTGTATTAACCTAAAAATTATCTTTTTATTCAATAATATCAAATTATTAGAAATATTTCGTTCTAGATGCTTAGGTGATATATCCCACAGGAACGTCTTATTTGGTAATGGATTAGCTCATGTCGCTGAATGTTACAGCTTACTAATGGATCCCACCGAGACTGGTACGAAAGAAACTCACAAAAAATTTAGAAATAATCTAAGTATAAATATATGGTAGACAGTCTCGGTGGGATCCATTAGTAAGCTGTAACATTCAGCGACATGGGCTAATCCATTACCAAATAAGACGTTCCTGTGGGATATATTACCTAAGCATCTAGAACGAAGTATTTCTAGTGACCTTTGTAAGTATGAGTGATGCACTATTCATCAAATATCTAATTATTTTTTGACTTTTGATTTTATAAATGGGTTAAAATCATTTTAAGTTAACCACTAACGCTATTTTAGAATTTTACATCAAGTTCTATGGAATTTTCAAACTGGTTCCTGTTTGCAAGTCCCAAAAGGTATTTTATTGGATTTAGATCTGAATTTCAGGGCGATCAATAAACAAGATCAATTTTATCAATAATCAGTCATTCAATCGTTGATTCTGTTACATGACATAGCACATTTTCTTGTTAAAATACAAGAATTTCATCTTAAAGTTCAATTTCTCGTCAAAATTTAATATCCGTAGGGTTCCTTTAAAATAAATTGCTTCGTAACCCATAACTCAAGCTTCACTGTGCACGTGATTCAATATTTTCTTCGGATCGTCTGCATTTAGATACCAATGCTAACTTGAGCTATCAGGCCTATTCAAGTTAAACCTTTTTTCGTCAGTAATTGTGACTTTATTTGAATTAAATCTTTTGCTTAATTTTTCCAATCAACTCAAAAATTTTTATCTATATTTTTTTATTTTCAGATTTCTTTTCACATTTTTTTGAATCTTTTTCAAGTTAAGATTCAAATGCTTTTGCCTGATTGCAGCTCATAGAACTTTAGTATGTTTTTTGTACATTTGTACATTTTGGCTTCCAATCAGGTTTTTCCATTTCAAGTTTTGTTATTTAAAATTATTGTAATTGTTGTGTGAGAGCATTCAACTCTTTTTGAATCTATTCGAAATCCCAATATTTTTCAAGGATTCAATAGACTTTAGCTCCTTTATTTCGAAGCGATAATTAGGATGGTAAATATTTCAATTGATTTAATTTTTTTTGTCAAATATTCTGAGTCCCTTCTTATTAAAAATTATAATTATAAAATACAATTACAGAAATTTTCAAGCAAAAAGTATATGATATTATTCGATAAAGAATTTTATCATATATCAAATGGTGTTAATTTGAAAAATTTATCATGTAAAATAGTTCTAAAATTGAAAATATTGAAAGTGTTTCACATATTAATTCGACCAATATATGGTGTAGCTTTCAAAGTTTTATTAGATGTCATTTAACTCGAATTTACGCGCCAAATTAAAGTATCCACTTTTATCAGTAGTCATTATTACAGTTTAATACTGTATCTCATAAATTTGGATTCAAAGCATATTTATAAGATATTATGCCCTTATCTTATCGCGTACTTTCAACTATGGTGAATATTAGGTCCAAGTATTCCAGGATTACACAAATGAAAAAGCTCGAGCTACAAAACCAAGAAATTGTGGTTTGAGTATGAGAAAAAATAGAAAATATCATTAGCTCTATGTACAGAACGATCAATAAGGTGTTTAGTTTCCCTCAGTATCAATCCCACTTACGAAATTTAATTTTCTTTTGATCACCCTGACGATTTGAAATCATGAAAATTATTATTTTTCCAAAATGCTTAAAGTGTGCCTGGATAACTGGAATTTATATTTCTTAGTTCACAGTTTGTATTAAACGTTGGTGTAAAGCTGATGCTGCAATGCTTAGTAGCATTGCATATATTCGATAATGAGCTTAATAAAATTTTTATCAAGATTTTGTTTGATTCTTACTCCTCAATTAAAATTAAAACATGAACCTTTGTTGTCCAGGTCACACCAGAAACAGCATTTGACGTCTAGTTTGGATTTGAATTTAATTCTTTGGCTAATGTTCAGTTAAGTATCTGATATAAGAGCTTATTTTAAATAAAGATTCTATTTTGAAAAAAATTTTATATAGTTTAACTCTTGATAATGAATTCTCGAAGCTACTTGTAAGTAATTACAGGATTAACTACAGTAAAAAACCTGCGTTCGTAAACTGAATATTAGCCAATTTTTTTTCTTTATACATTTGTACCTCTATAAAAAATGTAATAAACCTATCCCTCTCCTCTTTGCCCCTTTTAAGTTGAGTAAAATAATGTATAGCTACTATATGAAATGGGACCCTTTCAGGAGAATAACATACCAAATGCTAATTCTTTGCACGTTGAAATAACTAAACAGCGTGATTATAGGGGAAAGAAAGATGTAAGCTATAATCACAGTTGTTCCCCAATCGTGGGTGTAAATAAGGGGAGGGGGTATAGGTCAAAAGTGTGAAAAGACGAAAAAGAGAAAAAACATTTTTTAATTCAAAATCAAAACTGCTCCAATGTTTGGGAGTATTATATGAGACCAGGAATGAACTAATCTGGTAGTTTTATTATAAAGAAAGAATCAGCAGAAAATTCTCTATCGGATGAATCAAACTTGAGTGAATTTTATTTTTTTGGAAAGTTTGACACTCCTAAGCCTACTTTATAGTAGCTATACATAGGTACAACTGTATATTCTTTTTGTTTTATTGATACAAATACACATCTTTTAAATCACTTTATAAAGCTCAATCATGGAAATAAGTCACCTTTCTCTGAAGCTTAATTTTTTTCTTAACCATTTGAACCCTGATATGGAAGCAATATTTTATCAAAGAAAAGATCTTCTGTTCTTTTTAGTTGAGGTTGAAGACAAATGTATCACTGGTGTTTGATGTGTTCCTAAAATTATCATTTTATTTCAGCTATGACGAAAGTCCTCATGACGTGACAACTACACTATCCTTCATGTACATATTAACAATAATTGGAATAATCTTTTTAGTCTACTTGAAATGGCCGCATCTGTATATATGGCGACGCAATTCTTAAAACTGTATATTTCATTGTTATTAGATAATAAAATTATAAATTCATAGTATTTCTTTCATTCTTATAGTCTTGAAAATTTCAAGTTGAAATAATTATCGGAAAATAATTTACAAAATTATTAGAATGTAAAATTAAAGCATTTTCTGGTCAATTTAAATCATACAAACATTTTATTAAAATTTGTCCTGCCGATAAAAAATATAGCAACTAAAAATTACGAAAATGATTGTTGAGTTTCATGAGTATCAAATACACGCATAAAATTTCCTATCAAAATTTTGCACGACTTATTCTGAAATAGTATCAAAGAATACAGAAGGCCAAAAAAGATCAAGAAATCAAATATACAGAAACTGATTTTGATAATCTGTTAAATCATTATTAACTCCATCAAATTGTATCCAAACCCACTCGTAACACTGGATCTCATTTTTTCTAATGTTTTTCATAATTCATATCCTAGTGCTGTTCCCTTTTCGGACCAAAATATTATTTTCTTTAATCACTCTTTCTCAAATCATTCTCAATTTTATTTCAAAGAAAAGAAAACTGTTGACTATAAGAAGTGTAAGGATCTTCAGGAATTATTAGAGTAATAACTCTGATAATATAATTCATCACTTGAAGGAAAATTAAAATAAAGATTAGAATTTAAAAAATTTAGATTACCCTGATAAAAACAGTTAGGACTCACATTTTTTTTTGTGGTTATGTATTGTAACAATCACTATAATCTTTCTAATAACTTTCTAATTAATTTATGTAATTATTTAAATTTATGTATTAGTAATTGTTTCATTCCCGACGACTGGCTTATAGTAAAAATCATTCCTATCCCAAAAGTTAAAAAATATTCTGATTTTTCCCATCTCCGTCCTATCTCATCTTTAAATATTTTCCTTTCCATTATTGACCGTTTTATAACTTCCGAAATCAAGTCCTCCTTACAAACGCCTTTCCCGGATTGTTCTCAGCATGGTTTTCTATCGGGCAGAAATACCTCAAGTAATCTGCTCAGTTGTCTCGATTATTCCTTCCCCCTATTGAAATCAAAGTCTTATTTACTAATCCATTACCTTGATATTTCCAAGGCTTTTGATAGACTAAAATTTTCGTATATTAAAAAAAAACTAATCGAATTAAACATAAACCCTTTCATAATAAACCTATCTATGTATTTTTTATGCAAAAGGATGCAATATGTTTCCTTCAACGCCACTAATAGTAATCTCGTCAAGATAAATTCTGGGGTTCCCCAGGGTTCCACTATTGGCCCTCTTCTTTTTAATATTTGCTTCGCTGACATTCAGCTTCCTAAGGATATTGAGGGTGTCCTTTTAAAATATGCTGATGATCTAAAATTCATCTTTAGAATAAATAATGCTTTTGACATTATTAAAATAAATCATAACTTCTCGCTTCTTAAAGATTCCCTTGAGACGATGGGGCTCTATATTAATAGAGATAAATGCAAAATAATGCTCCCATTGGGTCTCCCTGCAACCCTCTTGGAATCGCTTCTATTTCCTGGAGAAATTGTCTCCTTAACTTCGGACCTAGGTTTCAGTATATCGTCTAGTTTAAAATAAAATCCACTTTTTAATTTCCCTAGAATTAATACCATTATTATTCTATTAAGAAATTCTCTAAATCCAGTGATGTAAGACTAAAAGCTTACAAATCACTGGTTTTTCAACTTTTTGACTATATTTTCCCTCTTTTACCTAATTTAAATAACGCTCAGTGCCTAACCATTGAACGAGTTCAATATAGATTTTTACATTCTCTATTCCCTCATATCGACTCGTATAATGCATTAATCTCGGTCTCAGGTCTTAACCCTCTTTGGGTCCGGAGATATGCCTTTTTAGTCAAAAAATTCTCGGAGTCTTATTCTCTCTCTAATAATAATTATTATCTGAGAAATTCTAAATATGACCCGAATTGCTTATTATATTTTTATAATTTAATTTTTTCAAAATATGAATCATCTGATTGTGATGACTTGACCAATCTTAAATTGATCATGTCTCACATCAGGCTAATAATTGATTACTCTAAGTCTTTGCTTTATTCCTATCTTCATTAACCAGATGATTTCGAATTTCTTGCAGACCCTAGTCTTCATGTTACTGCAATGTTTTACTACATCCAGAGTTTTTGATTTAACATTTTTATTGAATCAGATAAACATTATTTTGTATTTGTATTTATCTACTTTTATGCATTCAGATTCTCCTTATAAGTTGTATCTATACTTTTTATTTATTTTCAATATAAGGTTTATGTCTAACAAAAAAAATCACCCCATTATCGTGAGAAAATTGAATTTTGCATTATTGATCATTTTCCCTACTTGGAAATCAATGAAATTTTGATGATTCAAAGTCCCTGAAAAACAACGAATTAAAAGTTTTATGGTGATAATTGGATTTATCATTCTTTATCCTCAAAATCAACTTATGACCACGCTCTCACTTTGAAATCAGCAAAATTTTTCATCTCCAAGTTCCAAAAATGTTTTGGCACATAGATTTAAAATTTTCATAAAAATTTTTTAAAATTTATTTCTTCATATCGTTAAAGTGGGTCTCATGATCTAGATTCCAAAAACTCTTGATCAAATTCGATTTCTTGATGAATTTTGTAAAAATCATAAATTCCCATCTTCATATTAACTAGCTTGAGTTGATTATTTTTTCTATTTAGTACATAATAATTACACAGGGGTCATGAAAAATTCTAAAAAAGGTAAATTAAACTGATTCTGGTGTAAAATTTCGCGCTGATCCCGAATCTGTGCTCAGATCTGAAAAAATGCCTTGATGGGAAAGAACGCAATTTCCCAAAATTCAAAATTTCCCAAATTTAAAAAATTATTTTTCGCTAAAACCGTAAAAGTTATCCTATTATTTTTTTCGCAATTAGATAAAAAATTAAATTCTGCGTCGATTGATATAACATATATAGGAGTGAACTTTTATCGGGTTTCAGAAATTAACGCCAAATAAAGGTATTGTTCGAATTTTTGGGTTTTTTTTGTAAAATGTTTTAGAGGATGAATAGACTTTTCGAAGAGATTTTTTTTTAATTTTAAAGGCTATCTAAAATTTTGTGAGCTTTCCGAATCTGCCATTGGTTTTTGGCTATCTAATTTAGAAAAGTTGTAAAAATTGAGATACTAGGTACTAATCAACATTGACGAATAATAAAAGATATTCTGAGGTTGCTGACTGGAAGTCATGCTAGGATTAAGAACGAACGAAGTTATTATGGTGAATACGGTCAAATGGCTCAACAGAAAAGGTGTGGTGTACGAGTTCAAATGCTCCTGCGGACAATCCTACATTGGCATGACAATAAGACCGATCTCAGCAAGGATCAAGGAGCATCTAAACCCTAGCAACGATGGCTCATCTATTCAGGAACATATCCGACAAACTAATCACTCTGCAGGAATTGAAAACTTCAGGATAAGATACACCGCGGATCCAAAGCTAAACAAATTCCGCACACAGAAGATCTTAGAAATAGCAGAGGCAAAATTAGTGAATGAAGAGCTACCTTCTCTGTGTGCACAGAAAATACTGGGCAGGAAGCTGGGCTTCACCGGTGCTGAGTTCCACAAGGCGTCCAAGATGATAAAGAAAGTCTCAAAGATGACCAAGAAAGACAATGCGAAGCCTTCCCACCAAGAAAGAAACTTGGACTCGAGTTCGGTCAATACACCTCCAATCTCAACATCAGTTGATAATTCACCTGCCGAAAACGAGCCAATTTTCACTTCAACCCAAAAATGCCCCACAAGAGAATCGGAAAACGATGTCCCAGAAACTAGATTGAACATAACACAAACCTCAACATTAGTTGATAATGACTCTCCTTCTAGTTGTGAAACCGCCATCGAAACAATCCCTAACAGTTCCAATCCCCTTGACAACTACACAACCACTGAGAACTATGATGAACGTAAGAGATTTTACTCCCAACCAGAATTGCAAGCCCCCTCCACATCACGGAAAAGGAATTTGTCGGTTTCTCCCAAGCAACAAAAAAGAAGAGGGAAACAGAGGAAAAGAGCACCACCCGGCACTCGGACATTAG
>SSNU01000077.1:76848-98521 GCA_012064415.1 Gyrodactylus bullatarudis
ATAAAGAATGAAGATAAAATTATGTCGTCTACGTTTGTTGATAGCACAACTGAACAAATTTCAGCAATTATTGAGCCTCCTAGCAAGAAGTTGAAAATCATTGGACGAGAAAGATGCTCTATTTGTCCAAGATCCAGTGACAGAAAGACGAGCAAATCATGCTTTAAGTGTGGAACCAAAGTTTGTAATGATCATCTGAGAATTATTTGTGAAAATTGTTGAATAAATAATTTATTAGTCGGAAATTTTCAGTGCTTTTGAATTGGGGTCATTTTGACCCCAGTATGACGAAATTGTGATTTTTCAAATATTTCGTTCGAGGGTTAATATAGAGCCCCATGGACTCAAGTGAATCTTTAAGTAGCGAGAAGTTGTGGTTGATTTTTATAATATCAAGGGAGTTTTTCACCTTGAAGACGAATTTTAAATCGTCAGCGAACTTAAAAAGGGCACCCTCAGTACCCTCAGGGAGCTGAATATCAGCGAAACAAATATTGAAGAGAAGAGGACCAATAGTGGAACCTTGAGGAACGCCAGAGTAAATGGGTTCAAGACCACTGGTGGTGTTATTAAATTCGACATATTGTAATCTATTACAAAGTAATTTTTTTTGTTAGAATAAAATCTATATTGAAAAAAAGGAAAATTAAACAAAATTCTAATGGAGGATACATATAAATAATAAATCTTTTGATGGTTCATAGTTATAAGGATGAAACATGAAAATTGAAAGTTTTTGATTGAAATCGAGTTGGCTTTGGGAGTAGGACATCTTTGATGGATTGGTATTGTAGGTAAATCTGAAAAGTTTAATCGAAAAGCCCCTGGTAGATCCTACTTAATGAAGATCAGGATATAGAAGAGAGTAGGTGTAGTCGATTTTAGATCGAAGATGTTTCATAATATTTTAAATTGAGTTTAGGTTGTCACAATTCGATAAGTCATACTTATCATTAAGTTCATTGAAGGTTGAGAGTAAGTAGTTATTTTCATAAGAAATATTTCTTAGATTGAAAGACATTTCGATTCTGATCGAAGATTCAAAGAATTTTTTAATGATGAAAGCATAACGGCGAACCCATAAGGGATTGAGGCCACATGGTTAATTTGATGATATGGGGGTCAATTTTAAAAAGAATCAATTTTTGTTTAATAAAAGAAAATTTTAGCTTGTCAAAAGCCTTAGAAATATAAAGAGAATATAAATAGAAATAAAAAGATAGGGGATAACACAGCTCGTAAAAAAACAAAAAAATTTTTCAGAAAATGGTGAAATTTAGATATGTTGTTCAGAATTTTACGCTGATTACGAATATACAAAAATTTCTTATGGTATGTTGACTACTTTTTGAAATATACTTCTTTAAAGTTTTTTTCAAAGTTTTGTCGTCAGGCAAACATTAGTTTGACATGACTTCTATAGTTTATATGCTAATGAGCTGATTGACATGTCATTCAATAGATAATTAAATTTACTTTAAAGTGGCAAATTTTGATATTCATCAGTTATACTGTTAAAAAGTTATCCATCAAAGACAAATTTAACAAGAAAAATCGTGTTTTTAAGTGCCCGATTTTCGCTTTCAATTTCAATTTACATTTTTTGAGAGATATTAATCTAAGATCCAAATAACAGTACCTGAGGAACGATGAGCTTTGGTGAATAATGAATCGTGCAAATAACAGTCTTATATGACACCCAGCCCCTTATTTTGAAGGTCTTTTAATATTAAAGAAGATGAGGTGGATCATTTTTATTTATCGGTAATTCCTGGAAAGTTAGGTGAGTATTTGATTGCTTTAAATGAAAAAAGCTTTAGAATTAGAAATGTATTTTTTCATAACTATGTATGAAGCTTAAGAATTTATTCAATTTTGTATAAAGTTGGTTATATGAAATGATATTTTGAGTTAGAATCAAGCCTTTTCGACTGAATAAATGATGAACAGAAATACAGGTGAGGGACCCGCTTTCTTTACCATACTGCTCTAACCATCCATTACGCCTTGGTTATATACCCTAAATCAGCTCGAACCAATGGGAGGGTGAGAAACTGTCAACCAATGAAATCCAAGTACATCAAATTTGTGAATTTCGTGGTACACTTTATGAATAATTACCATAACTATGACAAATTGATCTGAAGTTAATTAATTTTTAGATATTAATCATCAGAATTAAATCATTTCTATATTGAGATGTTAAAAAATTTTGTACGTAGCTTCTACGAGGAGTTTGTTTTTTGGTCATCTTAGCGTAATGATTTTAGTATCATTAGATAGAGCACGATAAATAAAGCTGATTCAGGTATATAACCAAAGCGTAAGGGATGGTTAGAGCAGAATCGGAAAGAAAACGGATCCCTCACCTGTAATTGATACATATGTTTTTATTAAAAGTTTATTTTCATCTAGATCTAATCATAACTTTTAAATTAAAATTTAAAAAATTGCTTTCAACTAAATTTTGAATGAATCGAAAATTTTAAAAGAATGAAAAACATATATTCAAGATTGGCCTGAATTTTATTTATTGAGTTCACGAATAATTTTCTTTGTTGCTTTAGGCAAATGCAGTTCTAGCTTCATGCCTTTTTCAGCTTCAATAGTTTTCATAAGTATCAGATATGCATTTGAAAAGGGGCCTACAGTAATACAATGATCCTCTTTGAAAAGATTTCTTAGATTCATTTCGATATCTTTGATGCTCATTTTGTGTGACTTGACTTCTTTTAAAGCATTGTATTCTTCCCGGAAAAACGTTTCAATTTCTTCCTCTATATGAAGGTTGATACAAGCCTCAATCAAACCTTTCATTCCCTCTTTGAATTCTTCAATGATTTTCTCAAAACATCTAAATACTTCAATATTTCAGTGTAAAGAAATTCAAACTCGTGAACAAATCCAGTCAAGATGAAAATGAAAATTACAATGAGGATATTTTTACACTTTTCCTTTTCAGATTTGAGAGTGTATTTGAAATAATTATTCCATAAAGCCAGGCTGAATTTCTTTTGCAATAAATCTTTCAAATATTCCTTAATTCTTACTGATTGCAATTTTTCTATTTCTGTTTTTAAAATCTCTTTATTCCGATCAAGCCTCATTGCTTCTGTACAAGTGAATAATCTAGTCGCTGCAACTTCTATCATTTGGTTGTGATTAAGCAGATCGATTTGTCCAAGAACATGCTCCATTCAGAAAAACTTTTCAAATTAGCCTTGCTCAAATTAATTCGGTTGATTTTAAATACATTTGAATGCGTAGATAAAAAAATTTCGACAGTATTGATTGCAAATAGAAGATAAGGAATAAATTACACATATTTATTTTAGGTTATTTATTATAGGTTATTTATAATAAAATGGTAATTGACTATAACGCTGTTCGCTTGCTACATGACTAATAGTCTTTTGGCTTGTATTGGTCTATGTGTAGAAAAAGAAAGGGGAGAAAAAGTTGTAGTATTTCTTAAAGAATAAGAATTATAAAAATTATAGTGATTGTTATTGCAATCAGAATTATTAGAGTAATAGCTCTGATAATATAATTTATCACTTGAAAGAAAATTTAAAGGGTTAATTCCAAAATTCACCCCAAAGGAAATTTTTTCCAAAAATCACCCCAAATATTTTTTTATAAATGATTATAAATAAGAAATAATTTAATTTAATTATTTCTCTACCCCTTTTTCCAGCGCTTGATATTTTACGGCTTTTGCATGGTCTTTCATATTTTAACCTTCAAGTTCCGATCAGATTTTCGACGTCACGGAGCATGATAATCTCCGAGTAAGCTGCTTTCAAGGAGATTATTTTGTATTCATGTGGGGCATACTTTTTAAAAACAACTTCTGGCTTTTGTCTGAAAGTCTGCCACGGCATACAGATGTTAATAGGGATATTCATTAATTTTTGTTACTTCTACAAGGACATTAGAGTTTGGTGAAGTTAACAACTCTTCTTATTTCACAATTTCGATCTTGAGAAACAAGAAATAAATCTTCTACAACCTTAGAAAATAGGTTTTCAAACCTTCTCAACACTTTTAAAATATTTGACTACATTTTCAAAAATTCACCCTTCTTAAAGTAACTTTGGAATCTTTCAGTTCAGGTTATCGTTCGAAAAAGTGTTGTGTACCGATCAATGAATTTAAATTATTTAAATTAAAGCCTCATTGTTGACTTCTATCTCTGTTCTGAGTCTTTCTCTAGATGTCGAGATTTTTGACTTTTTGAAGATATGGGAGTATATGATTTTTACAGAAATCTCGATTTTTTCATCAAAATTTGAATCTGTTAAAGATTTTTTGGAATCCTACTCATGTTGCCCTCTTTTACCAGTTGAAGAAAAAAATATGAAAAATATGGTCAGATTTCAGTTTGGCGCCAAAATCCCATTTTTTCAAACTTTGAACTGAAATTTTTTATTGATTTGAAAGTTGGAAGGTGATCTAAAGATTTTTTAAAGATTAGAATGAGACACAAAAATCAATTCAACTGAATCTTATCTGATGCATAGCCTTATTATCGCCTCGGAGCTGAAATTAGATTTTTTTTCACTACTTGAAAATCAATGAAATTTCGATTATTCAAAATCCCTCGAAAATGGGGTAACTGTCGGTTATTTGACGGTGCTAGTCAGCTTTCTGGTCTAATCTTTATCCTCAAAAACCTCTTTTGATCAATCTCCAACTTTCAAATCAATAAAAATTTTCGGTTCAAAGTTCGAAAAAAATGGGATTTAGAAGCCAAATTGAAATTTGAAAAATGTCCATATTTTTTTCAGAACTGGTAAAAGTAGGCAACATAAGTAGGATTCCAAAAAATCTTTAACAGATTCAAATTTTGATGAAAAAATCCAGATTTCTGTAAAAATCATATATTCAGAACTTCATATGAATCAACTTTACTTAAGTATTTCTATTAAAAGTCAATATTCATTCATCTCTATTGTTCATGTACAAAAATAATTGGGTTCGCAGTGTTGATCAAATTAGCTTTTTGACCTTTTTTGAATTTTCTGAAATTTATTATTTCAGTGTTTTTACTGATAAATTTTGCCTGGAGTGGTTTTTTCTAAATTTTTTACAATAGAATATCCGATTGGTTCAGTTCTATTTAGTTTTTAATAGATTTAGAGACTGATATTATCAGTTTGAATTTAGCAAGAGAACTTGACTGACAAGTGAATACACAAACTTTTTTGAGGCTTTGAAAAATTTGACTAAAATCTTATTGAAAATTCTTCGGTATAGTAGACGAGTTAAAAATAAATTTCGCATAATAATAATAATAACTGCATATTTAGTATTCTTTGAAAATAATTGGAAAGAAGTCAATATTTCAAAATATGAAACCAGTTATTCAAGAAATTTTGCATGGGAATAACTCAAATGAAATGATGAAAGTTGTATCGATACATTGGTTCAACATGCAATCGAAAAAACACTATTTTAAGCAAAAGACTCAATTGGTTAGTGAAATTGAAAAATTAGCATCCACAAAAACAAAATCCTACCTGAAAAAGTTGCTAGACAGAGAGGAAAATTTTAGTTTCAGAAATTGGAGTGAGATTTACTGTCAAAGCGTAGAAGCAGAAAGGGTAAAGATCAGAAATATGCTGATAGTTGTATTTGTGCTATTGTTGAGTCTATTAACATTTAACGAGTGTTCCGAGGAAGGAAATATCCTCGAAATGATAGATAGTTTCAAAAATGTATTCGATAATATGGATGAGGGCTTGAAAGAATTTGAACATTGTTGCATAGCCTCTCATCCAAATCAAGATTTTAAACAATTTCTTACTAATAAGCAAATTCAATTCTCAAATCAGCTAAAATTAGATTTCAACCCTCAAAATCTCAGAGAAGAAATTAAACAAAAATTTAAAAACGAAGACGATTATTCTATATTCACTAAAATTTACTTGGTTCTATGCAAGATAACGCAGCTTAGAAATGTTTACATCACTGATGAAATAACTGTTTAAAGAATAAAAAAAATTATTTTCAAACTCCAGTTAATTATTTCATCAATAAACTCATAAAATAATTTTCTAAACCTCAAACTGTTTGTCTAATGCTGATCTCGAATAACTGCCTCAAGTCTGACATCGATAAAAATATTGGATTTGAAAGCTGAAAAAGTGGAAATCTGGTGCATTCTCGAAATTCAAAAATTCGGTCAGATTGAATTAAAAAAATTTTTTTTTTAATTTCCACAACTTATTGGCTTATTTTAAAAATGGAATTCGAAAAATAATATTTTTACTAACTTTCCGGAAAAAATATTGAGTTTTATTTTAAAAAGTTAATCTTCATGTCAACAAGCTTTATGTTCCATTTCCTGGGTTTCATGATCATATCACTTGAGATCTGATGGACTGATTTTCTTGTTCTGTACAGTTTATACTCTTTTATCTTTCAAAATAAACTTTTCGAAGCTTGAATAAACGTAAACTTTATTCATACCAATTCAATATGTGATCCAAAACCCTAATTTTGATCTGAAGTGAAAACTGTCTAAGGCCTCTCTGATCCTTACAATAAAGCTTTAAAAACTCGATTTTCACACTTCTAAATGCTACCCTTAGAAAAACGAGATAAACAGAAAAATAAGTGCACCGATGCGATTCACACCCGATTGCAATATGAAAGTAACGGAAACCGAATTTCTGATAGATTTTCAGTTTTCCATAAACCGCTGTTTATCACTTTCTACAATTAATGGAAGAAAGAATATCTTTTTGGTAGATATATAAGAAAAGATTTTTTATTCACAAAATGTACATTTCTTTATGGTTCATCAGTAGTGACACATAAATAATGATAAAAGTTAAGAATTCATTGAAAATAATATTTTACAAATTTTGAAAGAAATATAGTAAAAGTTGAAAAATATAAGAATATAATGTGAGCTGAAAAAACACCAAAACTCTTCAATAAATAGTAACAGTGAAGAGAAAAGTGAAAAAGCTCACATAGGCCAGGGTAATTGAAGATTATAAGAGTAATTTTTCTGAACACACAGGTTTGTCTTAAAGTGATTGATGAAAAATTTCTCCTTCACCCACAAATCTGTGCTGTCATCACCCGCATTTTTATACAAAATTGAGAAATTAGAAATTGAAGCTTCATGATTCTCCTGTTTGATGTGTCTGGTCACAGCTGTATCCTTCTTGAGGTGATCGTTTGATCTTGTTGATAATTTCCTAATTGTACGTCCTATTTAAGAAGCTCCACAGTCGCATCGGAATTTGTAAATCAAAAGAGTCTTTTCTTCAGGTTTTAGTTAATCCTTATGAATCAAACTGAATAATCTTTGAGTTATAAATACAATTTTCAATTGCATATTATCATAGTGTTGATCGATAAGATTAACCAGTCGTCTCCTTACATCATTACTGAAACCATCACCTTTAAAATTAAGTTTCATGAAGGTGGTTGTCTTCTCTCCTTCATTTCTGTCGACCCTTTCATCTACATCATCAGACATATTGATGAATTTGTCAACAAATCTGTTGGGATAACCATTTTCATATAAACGTAATTTTGACTCTTCTATTTCTTTTGGCCTTTCCTCTGGACTAGCAATCCTTCTTATCCTCTTTCCTAGACCAATTACTAAGCCAACCTTATGAGATAGAGGACTGAAACTGGCATGATTCAGATATTTTCCATTATCAGTCTTCTTCTTGTAGATATTTCCTAGAATTGACCCCTTCCTTCCTAGTTAGTTTGACACTAGAAAAAATCGTCTACTGAAACATTAGGTTTCATCAAAATACAAGTGTCATCAACATATCTTATGTATAAATTAGTGAAAGTATTGATAGTATCAGACATTTTATTTAATTCTAACCAACCTAAGAAGATATCTGCTAAAAGTTGACTCAGAGGTTATCCCATAGCTATACCATCTTTTTGAATAAACACCTTGTTTTAGAAAGACAAAGGAACATTCATACAGCAAATCCTTACAAGATCTGCTATCTCACTACTCTGTAGTTCAAAACCATCATGTTCATCAATAAAAGATTTAATAAAAGCAAGAGTCTCCTCAATAGGTACATTTGGAAATAAGGAACCTATATCTTGTTAAAAAATATTTCAATAATATTTTTTCCTCGTGTTCTTTTACACGATATATTCGAACACCAAAACAATGACAAATTTTCAAAATTCTATAATACCTTAAATAAAATATGAAGTGGCTTTGAAAAATATTCAGATTTATGACTTTATAATTTTGATCTGGATCATGAAAAATTATTTTTGTTACCATTTTCTTGATCTTTGGGAAAAACAGTCCTCTTCAGTACTTTTTATGACTTGATGCCCTAGTGATGATGTAGAATTCTGTTTAATGTCTCTTTAAACCAAACATAAATGTTTTTATCCATCGGGTTCATTTAGTATTCAGTATTTGAAATTGGAGCCACACTTTTCGCTTATTAACTTTTGCTCAAAACTTTTCAATTCTGTTTTTTAACAAAAATATAGATTTTAACATTTTAATCGGCAATAGTTCGAATAAATTAATTTGCTGCCATAAATTCAACGCTTAAATAAATCCCTTATAATTTTCTATAAAACAAAAAGATAAACATTTTGAATTACAATTTTCTTTATCTGACAAGGATCATTCGATAAGGTGTAATAAGTTTTCTAATTTCTGCTATCTTTGAAAAGACAATATCCAGTTTGACCATACGTAAGAATTCGTCACTTTCGTCATCAACTTTTACCCCAGTTCGAATTTCATCATAGATTAGTGAAATATCAGCAGTAAAATGCCTGCGATATCGAAGAGTTTGCTGTTTATTCTTGAGAAAATGGCAAAAATTTCTATTTTTATGAGAAACTGTACACATTTCCTCCAATTCCCTCAAGCCTCTAGGTAAATTTTCAATCACAAACCTATGACGGTC
Source organism: Gyrodactylus bullatarudis (assembly GCA_012064415.1). NCBI lineage: Eukaryota > Metazoa > Platyhelminthes > Monogenea > Gyrodactylidea > Gyrodactylidae > Gyrodactylus > Gyrodactylus bullatarudis. The sequence goes on from SSNU01000077.1 coordinate 85,782, forward strand.
AATCATATCAATGATAAAACCTTCCTCTGAGAACCCGTTAAAGGTCAATAGACTCAATAGTAATATGAATATGACAATAATCATATTCCTGACTTTACATTTTTCTTCTTCCAGCGTTCCACTGTAAATTTCGCTCCATGTTCTGATGCTGAAATTCTCTTCTTTGTTTAACAACCTCATTAGGTAATTTTTTGTTTCCTCGGATGACAATTTGCTTATCTCGATAAAAATGCTTTGTTTTCTTGTAAGAAAACCCATGAAATTCTCTTTAAACCATTGTTTTGAAGCTATTTTCATCATAAGATCAGGACTATTACCATTCAACATTTCATCGATGACTAGTCTCATTGCTATATGCAAGGTTGCTATATTTCTGAAAAATTTTCAATTATCTATCTTAATTAATTAATTATGCAGTTAGTTTATACTTAATACGAACAAAATAAAAAATTTCTTAATTTTGAACAAAGCAGTTCTTCAGGGAGCTGTTCGGTATAGATTGTCTTCTATAGGGTTCGCTCGCTGCCTGACTAGGTTCTCTTCTGGTTTGTATTTGGCTACCTTCATTCTTGTATATCCTCTAAATAATTTAAAATTAAAATTTATTCTTCCGTTTACTTTCTATTGATCACTATGCAGTTATTTTTGTGCGAATTTTCTAGCCACTGAAGTTTAAATTTAAAATAATAGAAATTTAAAGTCGAAAAAATTTCATAAATCTTTATGTCTTTGACTGGTTTTATAATTTTCTATAATATGATCTGGATTATCAGCCCAGTGTTTAGCTAATACTGACTTGTCTACCTATACCTTTTTAATGGTATTTTTGCATTATTTACACTTATAGTCTAAAATGAGTGAAATATGTAAGTAGAAATTTTTTATCTTCTATAAGGTTCGCTCGCTGCCTGACTAGGTTCTCTTCTGGTTTGTATTTGGCTACCTTTAGGACTATAAAAAAGAAAAGACGACGAGGGTGTAGTATTAAAAGAGTTTAAAAAATTATAAGGATAGTGATTATTATAATAATCAGAATTATTATAAGAGTTATAATGACTCTGATAATACAATTCATCACTCGGAAAAACATTTAAATTAAAGTTATTATAAAAACATTTAGATTACCCTGATAAAAATAGTTTTGGTAGAAAAATCAGCTCAAGCTAAACACTGGACTGATCACCCAGATCATATAATAGATTTTGAAAATGGAAAAAGTCTAGGTAACATGAAAAATAAATATAAAAATATGATCCTGGAATCTATAGAAATTAAACTGAATAAGGTTATCAATGGAAATAAAACAGACATAAATATATATAAACTCTTTTAATACTACACCCTCGTCGTCTTTTCTTTTTTATAGTCCTAAAGGTAGCCAAATACAAACCAGAAGAGAACCTATCCAGATCATATTATAGAAAATTATGAAACCAGTCAAAGACATAAAGATTTATGAAATTTTTTCGACTTTAAATTTCTATTATTTTAAATTTAAACTTCAGTGGCTAGAAAATTCGCACAAAAATAACTGCATAGTGATCAATAGAAAGTAAACGGAAGAATAAATTTTAATTTTAAATTATTTAGAGGATATACAAGAATGAAGCGAGTTATTGACGAAGTTATAAATGGGAGAAATCCTGATGAAACTTTGAGAGTTGCATCAAAATATTGGTTTACAATGAATCTTGAGAGATACGAAAGAAAGAAAATTTCTGTTATTGCAGAAATCGATAAACTAATGTCAGATGGAATGAAATCCTATCTTTCAGGATTATTGAACAGAAGGGCTGTTTTCAATTTCAGAGAATGGAGTGAATGTTTCGATAAAACTCTAGCACAGGAAAAAACCATAGCCCTGAATATGCTGATCGTTATATTTGTATTATTGTTGAGTCTATTAACATTTAATAATTGCTCCGAGGAAAAAAATATTATTGAAATGATGGACAATTTCATTGGTGTTATCGATCGTCTACAAAAAGGTTTGGCAAGGTTAGAGGATACCTGTACAGCATGCCATCCAAATCAAGATTTTTCTTATTTCCTGGGTAATAAGCAAAAGTCGCTTCGCTATTGCAAAGAGTTCAAACCACAGATGGAACTTTTAAGTGATGAAGTTGAATCGACAATCAAAGTTGTCGATAAGAATGAGTATATAATGATGAAGAAAATTTACATAGTTTTTGTGAAAATAGTAGCTATTAGAAAAACTGTTAAGCCTAATAGAATGATCCATATTAAATAAAGTAAAAGAAATATTTTTATTTTGGGTTGAGAGTAATATTTAAAAACTTAATCAAAACTGCTGAATCAATACTATCCCAAATGATTTTTCTGACCCCTTTAATATTTTCTCACAGAAAAGTAAATTTTCTAGAGATATTAAACTATTCTGGCTTGATTGAACAATGAAAAACCTTTTAACATCTCTAAGATCTATTTTAAAGAGCATTAAAATAAGAGAATCAGTCTATAGATTTTAGAGGACACACTCAGAACGAATGATGTAAGAAGAAATCCTATTTTTTAGAATCGAGAACTTATAATTGCTGGACCAAAAATAATGCTTTAGAAAATATTACGCGACAAGTAGAACATTCTAGATATCTCCTCTTCTAATATGATTGGTCAATAGAAACAGATTTTTAAATTCTGGTAGGTTTTATTTTTACTTCCCTGGGTAAAAAGAAATTCAGTATGAATATTTTGTTCGAACTGTTTTTTTCAAAATAATTTTTTATTAAAGTGGCTGTTAATGTTCCATATTCAAAAAGAAATCTTTCTAATTTTATATTAATGCTTTCAAGTAGATTTCCTTTATTGTGTTTTTGAGTTGTAAATTTCATTTTAATCTTAAAAGCTGGTATTTTTATAAATTCACCTCTATAATAGAGGCTCTATTGGTTAACAAACTTGTCCAGAATAATTAATTTTTTACTCTGTAGTAAATATACATAACCCAAAGGGTGCAAAGGGAGTATTTAATCTATATATCTGTAAAGTAATATCATAGACATGGGGAGTTGGGCCAGTGGTCTAAGTGTTGGAATCTCAATGCACATGACCCTGGTTCGATTCTATACGGTATATTAATTAAGTATCTAAAATACTTAAAAAATACGAAAAACTAAATGCACCAATGAAAATTTTTATCTATTTGATTATCCCCTCGCAATTTGCTCCAGTTTTTTCGAACTGAAGTGGCCAATGAGCTTCATAACCGACTGTATACCCACTATAAAATCCTAAAAATTCATTTAGGTATTGTTATCCCCTGTATTAAAGGGGTATTTGTAAGACTCTTACTCTCGAATTCGCAGATATGGTTACAAATACAAATTGGTACGTAGGAACAGTTCTAAATAATAATACACATTAAAATACTAAAATAGCTATCAAAATCAGATTGTAAACATAATTTCAAATCAAAGTCCCTTCACAAGTAATCTCTGGAATTCAGATCCACAGATATATCTAAACTATTTAAGTTTGAGTCTTAAAAGTTACAAATCAGGACTAATCATAAGTTTAGTTAAAAGAATAAAAAGAAATTTAGGTGAAGAAGAAATTCATTTATCATGAAAACCAGAAGAGATTGAAAGACAACAGAAAATTTCATTTGAAAATATGTGCAAAAAGCTCTAGAAGACGAAGAACAAAAGGAAGGAACTATCGGCATAGGAGAATAAGGGTACAGTCAAGACCTAACAGGAAAGTTGAGTAACCTAATTAATGAGCATTATGATGACATACAATTGAAGGTTGTATTTAAAATTTTTAGTAATGGATCATTAGATCTCAAAAATTTTTAACCCTCGCCCTGGAAATGGGGTCCCTGTGGACCCCATTTGTGTTGAAGTTCCTATGTCATTTTTGTCATTTCCAGGGCGAGGGTTAATCTTATATTTGATTCCTTATTTTTATGTTTTTTATCAATCCCGTTGAAAAATATAGAGTTTCTTGGTTTCTGCATATGCGAAAACTATTTCTAGAATAGTTTTACAAGGTTATTCAAATTTTACAAGGATAGACTAAAAAAACCGAACAATCCAACCTCATCTACAGGTTTGAAGCATCATGTGGAGCCAAATATGCTGGAAGAACTCAAAAAACTGAAATATAGAATGAATGAACACCTAAACAGGAACAGCTCATCAATAAAGAAACATCTGAATAGATGCGCCTGTTTTGCAGATGAAAACAATATCAAAATTATCCACAAAAACCCAGAGGATGATTCAATGGACCTTAAAATAAGAGAAATTTTTTTCAGTCTCTTAAAAAATTTTACAATAGAATTTTCGAGTTATTCGGTAAAAACTGAAAACCCGACCTATTTAAGCACCTCGTAGAAAAAAAAATTATCTCAATTTGGATACAGTAGTCCTTGAAGTATCATAAGCGTAAAATTTTTCCATTGACAAATCTCTATTTTTTAACACCTAAGAATCAGAAAAAAGATAACAGTCGTAGTAATTTATCAATCAAATTAATCCATATTTATGCTGATTTTTAGGTGTTAAAAAAAAGAGATTTGTCAATGGAAAAATTTAACAGAAGCATAATTTTCAAAAAATTTATACGCTTTTTATACTTCAAAAGACTACTGGGAAGAATAGACCTGATTATAATTCTAATGAATATTTCCAATGTTACTATGACAAATTTTTGAATTAAAACAACCTTGAAGCTTGTAAGAATTGTAAAATTTATTTGTATCATTATTTTTTAGTCCCATAAAAATATGAATTCAATCTTCTTCAGGATTCCCAAGAAATATTTTTGAATCCTTCTCCAATCCAATCAACTTGAGAATTGCAACATAAGAATTTATATAAGGTTTCAGGTTGAACTCCTTGGCTTCAATCGCCTGTTTTAATCTTAGCGAGAAATCTTCAATTGTAAAAACGTGCTTCTCTAGTTTACTTATTCTTTTATATTCATCACGATAAAAGTTTTGAGCACCTACGTCCTCATTAAAATTTATACAAGCCTCTATGAGGGAATGTAAGCCTTGTTTGAAATCTTGTAAGAAAATTCTGTATGTCTGGACGAAAAGAATTGTCTCTTGGATAAGAATGTCTTGATATTCGAGATATTTCGACAACGATAAAATGAATATGACAATCAAATTTTTGATGACAACATCTTTCTCTGTTCCAAGCGTAATTTTTAATAAAACATCCCACCGACGATGTGAAAACGAATCTTTCCCATCAATTAAGTTGATCAAGTATTCCTTAATTTTAAATGAGCCGAGTTTTGTGATGAAATCTACCAATTTTTCTCTTCTAGCTAAAAAATTGTTTGCTCCTTTAGGAGTGAGTAATTTCTCGGAGGCTGATTTCATCAGAGCATCAGGATCAAGAGTCTCGAATTCAATCATAACCTGATCCAATTCATTATCAGCTCTTTCTTCCCTTTCCATGGTTTGATTTATCTCAAATGAAAAAAATTGTTATTAACCAATCATAATTGTTATGCGTAGTTAAGTTTTAAAAATTCATATGATATGATTTGATAGCCAATCAGATTCGAATATTCAAAATTGAATCCTATTTATAACAATGAGCTCAAATTTTTTGCTGTTTAACATTTCTTAAAAATAAACTTATTAAAGTTTTAAAATTATTTTGTATTCGGCTGAATTTAACATGCTTTTCAAAATTTTACGAAAATTATGGTGTTGAAGCTCTGGTTGGTTCTCTTCGGACCAAACACCTACTTCGCTGATTATGTATAATAATCAAGCCTCTGATCATTATATATAATTCTTATCTTGAATGAAGAGAAACTCAGACGATTATATATAACTCTCGTCTGATAAAAAGTCAGGGGTTCTACATGCATGTTAACCCAAAAGACAAATGAGGTATGGTGTACCTATTCTTATTATGAAGAACTACAGGTAAAAGCTCCGATTCATTTTTAAATAGAATAGTGCCTATCTTTTATACTATTTATACTCTGTATTGTACACTAACCTAGTACTCGCACATATAATCTATAATTATAGAAAAAATTGTTTAATATGTAATCTCCTAATACTATGGTTTGACAATGTCTGTAACATGAACTCTTTCTAAAGCTAGTTTATATTTCTTGAATGTTGAGCTTACGATCTAGATTCTTGAAAAATCTTAATCAAATTCAATTTCTTCATGAAAAATTTGGGAATTCATACTGTTTTTCTTTATTTAAAAAAATCAGTCTGGCAAAAAAAAATCTCTGGCTCTCTAAAATTGTGAATAATCTTATCTTTGTCCAAAAATACCAAAATTTCCACAGAAATCTTTTAAAAATTCGAGCAATTTTTTTTATTAAGCATCAATTTAGAAAATCCACACATGTCATATCGATCGACACAAATTTAAAGTTTAATCCATTCGCTAAAAAGTTAAAAGGAAACAGGTTCGGAATTTTTATTTTTTCCAATCTCATAATTTATAATGAAATTTTCAGATCTGGATGCAGATTCGGAATTAGCATAAAAAATCGCACCAAGATCAATTTATCTCTCCCATTTACCTTAATTTTGAATTTTTCATGACTCTGTGTATGATAGGCATGTTTATTACTACCCCTGACTTATCAGACGAGAGTTATATAATAATAATTATAATCGTCAGAGATTTTCTTCATTCAAGATAAGAATTATATATTATGATCAGAAGCTATATTTTTGTTTTTTTATTTTTTAAGTATTTTAGATACTTAATTCATTTGTTATAGGTATTTTTGGTGACGAGGGATAAGTGCTTACGTCTTTTAGTATATCTAATTGGATGCGGAGAAGCCACACATCTTCTCTTAGAGATAAAATACTCAAAATATACTAAAAGACTTAAGCCTCGTCACCAAAAATACCTATGATCAGAGGCTTGATTATAATAATTATTATACATAATCGGCGAATATTATATATAACTATCGAAATTTATAAATTGTTTCCAACATATATAGGAGCCCTGCATTATGTTACACAATTGCCGAAATATTAAAAAATCCACGTCATATATAAAATTGAGATCATATGCTATAAAAATATGTTATAAACTACTTGTAAGTAAATAATAAAAAATTTGGTTTGGGTAAGACAGATAGTTGCGTCCAAACGTTTGATCAGACATCTAATTACGGAACGAATGAGGTTAAATAATATCTCAAGCTTAAAATTTTCTTCGACCAATCAAAAACCTTCAGAACAGGCCTTATTACCAGATTGAGACGCTTTAGAAACATCAAATTAATTCAAATGAAGAGATGATAGTAATCAAGAAAAATAAGATTTGTTCTCATGATACCATTTATCTGACAAGGGCTTAGCCAAGAGAAATAGCAAAAATAATAGCAATTAATTAGTGGAAAAATAGCATTCGATTTTGAATAGCAGAAAAATAGCTAAATTATTTTCGTGAGGAAATATCCTTTATGCTCGAGAATGTTAATTTCGTCAATCTCATTAAAATTCTAGCAACATATCAAAAATAGCGAAAATTGCATTTTGACCGCCCTAATAATCACTAACGCATTCTTGATGTAGTGTTGTTGCTCTTTTGGAAGGATTGTGATGTCGAAGTGATAAAGAAAGTCCATGCCTATTATATTGGTGTCTGTGTCTGCAATGATGAATTTCCATGGCATCTTTATGTCTAGGCCTAGGTCTACTGTGAGGATTGAAGTTCCATACGTCTTAATGGTCTGATTGTTGGCCGCGAATATTTCTGAGTTGTACTTTTGTGGATTAATAAGTTCAATTCTGAGCTTTTTTGATATTATTGAAATTTCTGAACCGCTGTCAATGAGAAAATTAGTCGAAAGATAAGGATCATGAATATTTATTAATGTAGGAGTGAATGTGACGGTTTTCTTTCCTGTATGATTAACCGTCTTCCTCATACAGGGTATTAGTTTTTTTGAGAATTGAATGAGCAAGGTAGATTGCATCTCCTAGCTTCATCCTTGAACCTTCTATGGTAATAACAGATTCCTGTGCTTTCATGAGATGGGGACCTGGATCTTTCGTTCTTTCTGAAGCTTCTTGACTGACTTCTGCCTCGGACCCAGTTCACCTGTTTGTCGTTGTTTCTTTCTAATTCATATATCTTTTGTTCTTGATTTGATACCTTTTGCATTAACAGAGCTAGTTGGGAGAGTACTTGTGTTTCGAATGAAGATGTGATATTTTGGGTGTGTGATGTTGGAAGCAATGGTGTTGGCTTTGTTTGATCCAGTATTGAGATTAATTTGTTCATTGGCGTGCCCAGAATTTTGTCCTCAACATATTGTGGTCGTAGGAGTTCGGGTATGGCTTGTTCGAAGGCGTAATTGATTGTTTCGGTATTCCCTGCGTATATGTTGGACAATTTATTGTATGCTTCTGAGGGTCTTATTATTCCTGCTTTGCTTTGTAATTGTATATTTTGAACATTTTCAAATATGGTGTCGGAAGTTATTTGTTTAAGTGTTTGATATAACTGTTCGTATACATTTGGTGATGTTACATCTAAGGTGTGTGTTACTTTGTCTCTGTATGCTTGAGGAATTGTCATCCATGCTGCAAGACATTTCATGTGGTCAATCATTTTAATCAACTCCAATATTCTGCGATAGCAACAACTGTGATTGAGAATGAAAATGCAAATATACTTCTCCACAAGTTTTGGTGCTTGAGAAAGCCCACGCCTTTTTTTGACTCTTGAAACAGTTTTTTCTTATCAAGCTCTCTGGTAGTGAAATGAATTTGAAAGGATTTTCAGCCAAGGAATCCTTATTGATTTTTAATTAAGTCATTTAGATGTTAAGTGGCGTCGGATACGACAGCAAGCCTATTTCGAACATTTCTTTCTAAAAAGATTTTATGTGTTATAACTAGGGCGACCAAAATGCCTTTTTGCCTTTTTTGAGAGTGAGTCTAAAATACGCTGAAAAGATTAAAAATTCAGTCCTTTTTTTCTAAACCTCTTAATAAGAGATATAAGTTTGCATTTTTTGCCTATTTGGAGGAGGCTTGCCTTTTTAAAAGGATTGCTTTTTCAATTTTTTCAAGGATTGTGCAAAATTTTCATCATATATATCTTAGTTAAATTTTCATTTTCCGAATTTAATTTTTTGGGGGACTCGGTAAATAGCCAATAGAAATGGCTTATCCAACTCAACATCTCATTCTCATTCTATTCACTTGAAAGGCTTGAAGAGTTGATTCATTTTTTAAAATCACTACTTGTGAGAGACATTCGATTTTATGAATTTACGTTTTTTGCTTTACTATGTTGGTAAAGCTACTTTTTGAATTAGCAATGAGATCTACTTCAAGTCCTCTATTAGCAAATATCTTCTTGAGATGCTTCTTGTATGAAACATTCGATTTTATCTATTTGCGTTTTTTTGCCTTTTTCATTAAAAATTATGCCTTTTTCTGGTCGCCCTAGTTTTATCAAATGACCAACTATTATTCTATTAGTAGGCAATAAAGCATGCTTTCACACCTGTTTCACATTCATAAATGTTTTATTTTCACAAATGGTAAGCGAAACCTTTTTACAAATAACTATGACAACTGGTGTACAGATCGAATCAGGAGAAATTTCTCTACAAAATGAGACCAAAAATCGAAAAAATGAAAAAAATTGACCAAAAGATTATTTTTTCAAATACTTGTCCTGCATAAAAGTATGATTATGATAAGAAAAAACTGTTTCAAGAGTCAAAAACAGGACGTGTGCTTTCTCAAGCACCAAAACTGGTGGAGAAGTGTACAGAAAAGTCAATTATGGTAGTTGATAACACTGGTGGTCATGGAAAAATTTTTTTAAGGTCTGTTAAAAAAGTAAAAAATTTTAGGATCAAAGTTTTATGCTGATTCCAAATCTGTTATCAGTTTCAGAGATAATGGGGAAAAACGAATTTTGGGAAAATTTCTAGTTAAAAATATTTTTAAATTAGATTTTCGCAAAAGTAATTATAGTTAACTAAGATTTTTTAGATAAAGTGAGAAAGTAGTTGTTTCTCATAGTTGTTGACCTTGTTTGTCCAATGAGTTTTACACATGTACAGGTGAAGTACCCGCTTTCTTTCCATCTCTGCCCAAAATAATATTTGTACCCGGTATATATAGTAAAACCAAAAAAGATTTCGACCAATCAGAGAGCCTGAAACCTTGGATCAATGGAATTTAAGAGTACTGATACCTTTCATTTGTTCATTCCAATTTTCTCATTGGAAAAATTCTTTCTAATTATTTTTATTGAGCCTAGGAGACAGACAAATAAAGCGTTAAGTCTAAAAAAATTTATTCAAAAAATTCGTTCGTTTTCTCCAAACTAAGAAGTTCATATCATAAGATAATTTAGATCAAGTTCGAAAAAATCAATCGCTCAAAAAATCAATATTCTCTCCTTACTAATTTAATGAAATTGATTATTAGTACTCATTTATGCCGCACAAGAAATTGATTATGTTATTGGATTAAATAGAAATACAGTACTGTATTCTTTTTGGTAATGGTGTAGAATAGCTCCTAAAAATTTTTCATGTCTACCCCCAAAAAACACAGGCCCCCTTTTTTCTTTGTTTGGGGTTGTAATGTAACACAATGTATTAAATTATTTATCCCTCATTACTATGAAAGGTTTCTTTTTGATGAATATCAGTATCCGAATAAAATTTTCGAATTTCTGCTCAAAATAAAATAATCTCTGAAAATCAAGATGGTACAATTCAATTTTTCCTACGATACATAATAACGTTTTAATGAGGATGTTTCTAGTGAAACTAATAATGAGGTTAAGCAAACAAACATTTCTAAAAAAGAACTCCGCATGTGACAAAACACCCCAGGAGAGCTCTCAAATGATTGGTTGATAACTTATCAGGGTTTTTTGTTAGATAGTTTGGTAGAATTTTTCCTGGCATAACTTAATCATGTTCACGATACATAACATTATCTGCTTGAATAATGAAGAGGCAATAAATTTCGCGATTGAAAATGATCTCATCAATTATGACGTTAGAGACTGTGAATGTGGAGCTATTCTGAGACCAACATTTTACAATGGACATCTCGACCTGAGGTGTATCGATTACACCTGTGGAAAGAGGATGTCAATTTTGACCGGAACAATCTTCGAAAGCTAGTTAATATTATTCTTATTGTTATATTGTATTTTAACTTGCAATTTTACTTTCAGAATTCAAATTGTCAGTGAAAAATATTCTCGATTTGATGTATTTCTACTGCATGAAATCGAAGATAATCACCACAGAAAAGGCACTTGGTATTTCTAAGAAATCTATTATTAAATTTAACAAGAAGTTCTCATCATGCATCGAAAGACAAAATCCTACAACAAGAACAATCGGGAATAATTATGAAACGGTTGAAATCGATGAAATGCATTTATTCCGACGAAAATATAATCGCGGTCGATATCTTCGCAACCAACGTTTCTGGATAGTTGGTGCAATCTGTAGAGGTTCAAAGGAGATAAGACTAGGGATGATACGAAGAAGGACGAAAAGAAATCTCCACGCTTTCGTAGTCAGAAATGTTGCCAGGTGCAGAGTAATAAAGGATGAATGGAGAGGTTATCGTAGCTTGGGTATGACCACCAGACCGTGAATCATAGACGTGGATTTGTTAGACCGAATAATCCAGATATTCATACGATTAATATAGAACGTCTATGGAGGTCATTAAGAGAAACAATTCATTAGTCTTCAACGCCAGAAGTATTAATCAAAGATGGAACGATTTACTAGAAGCTTGTAAATATTTTAATGTTATTTAGTACAATATAATGATAAAATATTTTATGAATTTATGTCTTCATTAAAACATTATTATGTATCGTAGGAAAAATTGAATTGTACCATCTTGATTTTCAGAGATTATTTTAGTTTGAGCAGAAATTCGAAAATTTTATTCGGATACTGATATTCATCAAAAAGAAACCTTTCATAGTAATGAGGGATAAATAATTTAATACATTGTGTTACATTACAACCCCAAACAAAGAAAAAAGAGGGCCTGTGTTTTTTGGGGGTAGACATGAAAAATTTTGGGCAGAAAAATTTTTAGGAGCTATTTTACACCATTACCTTCTTTTTCAACCCTCGAATGAGAAATTCATTTTTGCTAGTTAGAGCTTTAACACTGTACATTGTATAGACCCCCAAATTTCATTCTAGGGTTTATTTGGAAAATGGTGTGAAAACTTTAGGACCACCTGTTCAACATCCCTTTTTGAATGTACAAAGGTCGTTAGAGACCCCTCTTTTCATGTTTATTCAGCTCATTCATAATAAAACTAAAGATGTATAGTGGTCGAATTAATATCTGAAACACTCTGAATATTTTGAACTGTCAATTTATTTAAAATGATAAATTTTTCAAATCAAGACCATTTGATACATTATAAAATTCTCTATCAATCGATATCTGAATGAATTTTTTTACCTTTTCATCTTTCCCTGTACAAGTAAAAATACTATTTTTCATTGAAGTTGAAAACGAACTAATATGTGAAACACTATATTAACCCAAAAATTCACCTTTTTCTTCTATAACATCGAAACATCTTTCATTCATGGAATTAATGAATGGTTTTATATCATTTTCAGTTAATTCTGACCACTTTTTTATAATTTCAAGTCTAAGTTCATGGACATTTTCAAATTGCCTCCCATTTGAATAAACTCTTTGAGATAGAAGTCCCCATAGGTTTTCTATTGGG